>JAVJAQ010004124.1:0-271681 GCA_032362365.1 Zygogramma bicolorata | reverse complement strand
AAGTAGGAATTGTATTAGATTCTAATTGGTGGGAGCTTGCGACCAACTCTACCGAAGACAAGGAGGCTTCAGAAACAAAACTTCAGCACACAGTAAGTTCCAAATTGAAATGAATATGGAATATAAACACCTTATCCTATAAATATTGATACTAATGAAGTGTAATTGAAATATTGATAGCTAGCTGGTTCAGGTTCACATTTCACACAACTAATTTTGACCTATAAATTTCACACTTTTTCAAAATTAGAATTGATATTCTTACAATTATCAACGAACATAAAGTCATGCCTACTTAGAAGGTCTTTTTTGAAATTGCTAGAACTACATAAGTGTGTGGAACGGATAGCATTTTTCTTGAAAAATCACACAACCAATGAGACTTTTCATCTGCAAGATACTTCATCTAGCTTAGTTCTCCCCTTAATAAAGGAATCTTCAGTTTCATTCTTCTCAATACAAATACACAAACACTACGCGTTTGACAATAACACCTTTGTGTATAGGTAGATCGGTCAGAAATAAAATTATCTATGTACCACGGGAATTAATGAGCCTTAATAACCTCAGGCAATTGTTGTCCCTTGGGCCAGAGGCCCTCGGGACGCAAACTTTGCCATCGGTAATTAAGGCCCTCCTAATTCCCTTGATACATAAATAAATATTATCTAGACCCGTACTCTAATAATACAGTAATATATGCCCAACACCCGTTTTATAATGAAATCCATAACGATACAGATTTTTCATTACGATATACAGATTTTCAACCAATAGAAACCCATTATTTTTCAATCAAGCATGATGTGCAAGCTTTGCATTTTGACGTTTGTCAAGTCAAAATCAGTAGGTATTGAATTTTTGAAGAATTTAGTGAATTTTCGATAATCGAATGTAAATGTCTTATAGCAGTGATATAGAAGAATTACCAGCGACTCCTCCACAGATGTCTTAGACAAGAAAAAAATACAATCGAAAGGATTATATTTTTCATTTGACATATGCAACACATATGTTTTTATTTTCGATCAAATTGACTGAGCTATCGTGGCCAAGTGGTCAATGGCGAGGACAGTGGTTTGAACCGTCCGGGTTCAAATCCTGACCTCGGCAGAAATTTTTTTTTTCTTTTCATTTCTCATTGTTGTATTTTCCGTGTTATACCATTAATCATAATTTTGTAGAATTTTCCAAAGAAATACGATTGATTACCTACTATTATTGTGTTCAATATAAATACCTAATAATATAATATTTTTAGTTCTTCATTATTTACTGGGTGTAGATAAAATAGCGTATGCAACTCTCATGTAATGGTTAATAATACACTCGCATAAACCATACGAAACTCACTTTCGGCTCGTTTCGTATCCCGGTTTATGCTCCTGTATTAATAACCATCATTACACGATCGTTGCATAATATACTAATTCTGAAACTGGATTCTCGAGTATCGGCCAGTTCAAATCAATGTATCAAATTTTGTGCAGTACTGTACGTAGGTATAAGAGGAAAAGTTTAAGAACAATAGCATGGCCTTCACTTTATTCGAATATGCTATTATCTTAGAAATATTAAACACTTTCTGATAATCTGCGCCATTCTACAGATGGGATGGTTTGCAAACCCCATTTTTAATGGTGACTATCCGAAAACGATGAAAGAAAGAATTGAAAGCCGCAGTTTGGCACAAGGATTCAGACGGTCCCGCCTACCTCCCTTCACTGCGTCAGAAGTAGCTCAGATCAACGGCACTGCAGACTTCTTGGGTGTCAATATGTACTCCTCATCGTTGGTCAAAAAAAGCGAAAACGTGGATAAAATGGCGATGGGGTATAAAGAAGATCTCGAAGTTGATGACTGGTACGATGAAAAATGGGAGAAAGGAGCGTCCCCTTGGTTGGTGGTGGGTATAAATTGCTAATTGGGTGTATCTCGGATATTTCCAAGAAGGGGCGCGAGTAGCACCATTACGTTCACTACATTATTGAAAACTATTCGAGATAGTCGACGAAAGTATTGGAGACTGACGGTAAATGAGATCATCTTTTCAACGATTTGTCCAGGCCAGTCGTCACCACCTATACAGAAGGTTGACCGAAAACAACTCCTTCAATGGCAAATATCAAGAAGAGTAACGAATTATATCTGACAGGCACCAGTGCAGGATTCTTCGCACTTGCCTATGCTATTGGTGACACAAGTGCAAGAATTGATTTTCAAAGATTAAGATGGGGAGACTTGCAATCAGGTTTTGTGCTTATCGGACCCTTGTCATTGCAACTTACAAATCGTTGGTATGCCATAATTGAAAATTTTGTTCTAGCATGCACATCAAACGTGCTATCTGCCTACGAGGAACCAAAAGAATACCCAGCACTGTTCTGACCTCGTTAAAGATCCACATGAATATATCGTGTTTTCACTTTTCCTTGTACGTCTATGGGTAGATAGCGCGATGACGTTATCAGCTTCAGTCATTTTCGAAGTTTCATATGGTTTGAATTTTTGAGACCATCGACCTCGAGTTGATAGTGGAAACTACCTTAGAAGGGCACTGAGTCTAACACCAGTCTGCAAGTTTGCTTGTCCCAAAAATTGAAAATGAATTCTGGCAAAGGATATGCAGGAATTTTCTTTGTAGAGCTCCGCACTGGCACCTATCAGATAAAATTCAACGCTCTTGGTGGTTTTGAGTAGAGGTTTTCTGGCATTTGTCAGCCCATCAGCCCACTGTGTTGAAGGTTAATTTTTTCTGAAGATCAGATGATATAGGTGAATTTTTTCTATGATGGCAATTTACACGAATTATTTGACATAAAGGTTGAACTCCAAATATACCAAGTGACCTAAATCTCTAGATAGTAGATGGCATTCTCTTTACTCTAAACACCATCTGACACTTGGAGTTCTTCAGGAAACGTGAAATTGGATTTGTTCAAAGCCATTTTTTTTCTTGGGTTTCATTTACCTCAATCGAATGTATCAGCTAATCGAATATTCATTTACTTGGTTATCAGAAGAGAAAATCGATAAGGGAATTTCGAAAGTCACGAAGTTGCTATATTTTTCAGCACATAACTCTGGGAACTCAGTATGATTTACTCTCTTCATAGTTTTCTGAATTTCTAACCCACCACAATCTGAAGAGATAGGTAATAATATTCGAATCCATACAACTGTCAAGATCTCAAATTTTTGACAAATGTCAATTACGAAAATTGTCAGTAAGAAATAGTGGATTCGAGAAGGAATTTGCACATCAGTTTTGAAAAGGGAAACATATTTAGTTTCCGAAATGTTAACGATAAATGTTTTCATAAATTTATATATACTAGTTCCTATAATTTTGAAAATTCAGTTATACAAGAAGTTGCTGTCTGATTGGACTTGTTCTATCCAAAGGAACTGTTTTTCAATTTACGCAGCAACTTATCGGGGTAGATAGAAGTCTACCCTTCTACACTTGTATCAATTCCAATATTAATACCTATTTTTTCATATAGTGGTGGTTAGAAACCCAGAAACTACGAAGAGAACATTTATCCACCCCAAAATAATGACAAACAGTAAATTTACTCATGTTTCTCTCAGTACACACCATGGGGTGCTAGAAAACTCCTCAAGTGGATAAAAGATACATATAACAGTCCCCGAATTATAATCACTGAAAATGGCTGGTCAGACACTAATGGAGAACTGAAGGATGAAAAAAGAATCGACTACATCAAGGTAATTTTGTGAAATGTTTCCTTCTCAGTTCAGAACAATACATGTCTATCGAAATAAAAAAAAAATACCAACTGAAATACAAACACTCCCCGAAATCGTGAACTTGAGAGATCCCCATTAAGTTACTTTGACTTGGCAATTTTTTTTCAATAGTCATTTCACGATCAATTTTTTTCCACAGGAGTATCTCAGTGGAATCAAAGACGCCATGGATGAAGATAAAGTTAACGTATTTGGTTACACTGTATGGAGTTTACTCGATAATCTAGAGTGGACATATGGTTTCACGTGAGTAAATGTTTGTTCGTCATACTTTGAAAATATGCTCCATGATCCAGGGTGTCTCTAAACAAAAACTTCTCATGACCGCTAATGAATTGGACAGAATTGTGAAATCAATTTCAGTGAATGCAATTCATTGACTTCAATTCATAAGTGAATTGTGAGTTGCTTCTCCCATTCGTTAGTGAGCACGTTCTGAATTAAAGGAATAAATTGATTTGTTATACTAATGTTGATATTTCAGAAGATTCGACAAACAATATGTACAATTGTACGTACTCGATGTACGTGATATACTTTTCAGGTTTACAATGGGATTTTAGTACCTAATCGTAAATAATAATAGTGTACACAGCTACAGGAGAAAACTTCTCAAAGATACACAATATAAGGCTGAGGATGCAGGATTCACTTTCAGACATAAATTTATTTTTCATCTTCAAGTTTACACGACAAAATATCATGTGATGTTCAGAAAGCATTTTGTGAATCGAGATAAACCAGATGCGAAGTCACTCTGGCAAAGAAACCAATTGAAGTTTTGATTTGAAATTAGCAGAATGAATCGTGAATTGATTACAGTAACAATTTACCAGCTAGCTTGTGGCCTCGGGCTTCAAATAATTTTTTTTCTGATGAATTTTCCATTCATGAATTCATTTCGTTTTTACGCGTGAATTGTGTCATGCGATGTCAATTTGTCCAACTCTTATCACATGATTTATTTATTCTTATCACAATGGCTTTGACTAAGTTGTTTGACACACTGTGCTGACTGGCTTCTATGAATCGATGACACACTTATTGTTATAATTCTAGAGATATATACTCGAAACTATAAATAAATTCAGGGTATGAAGAAAAATAACTGTAGAGGGCTGCTGTTCGTCGAATTAATTGTTTCTGTTTTTCAGGAATAAGTTTGGCCTCTACAACGTAGATTTTAGTAAAAAAGATAGACCTAGAACAGCGAAGAGCTCGGTTGGATTTTACAAAAATTTGATCAAAACCAGGTGTTTGGTGGACAAGTGTGACAAGAAATGAGTGTTTACTCGAAAGAATAAGGGAAATAAAAAATAATCAAATTTGGCATATGTTTTTATTCACTCCAAGAGTTGCAATATTTATCTAGAATATGCAACATGTTTTTCCTCTACAAAATTCTTGGTCTCGGTCAAGAAGTGAAAAATAGTAGATATTTTATCATAGAATTTTATGAAAATAATAATGACTCATTATAATACCAAGCATGAAATGAATAACATAGTTGTTGGTGTCTTCATAGAATTCAACCCTGCAACTGAAGGAATATAAGTTATCATCTTTCATATTGAACATTATAAAAAGAACAATCGATATCGGACTTATTAAATATTTTGAAAGCTACCTTAAGTGTTGCTTATATGAACCTGAATCGACCTCAATAAACCATTATTTGTGGGACATAATTTTCACTGAAAGACAAGGTAACGGAATAATAAAATCGTTATGTAGAAACTTGAGTATTTTTGGGACGACGGGCATCAAATTACATGAAATCCACTTTTTCTTGCTCAATTTGTATACCAAGCAGACGGAACTCGAATGAAATTAATGACATTCAAAGAGATTCCTACTCAAAATGAAGGAAAATGGATCACAAACAAACTCTGAATGGGTTTGGTGGACATACCAGGAAGGAAGAGTGAAGAGTCGATGTCAAAACAACTAATCCCGTGCCAATATGGCGCGATATAAACTACTTTCGATCAGTACGATGCTTTGAATATTTTGAAAACTCTAAAGGTATCAGTGAATCTCTCATGGTTGTTGATATTACATAACTATATACAATCGTCAAACTTAGACCTGAGATCCAACTCATTTCTCAACTATTATTGTAACATAACCCAAAAACAAAATGGCATTGATAGAATTCTTGATTCTATCATTTTTCCTGCTGACATTGACACGAATGTCTCTGAAGAACCCAACCCTCTTGTACTACTTCAACGATATAAACTGGAGTGAGTTAAATGAACTTATGAGTATTGATCGAATTTGTACAAAATTCAAAAGTATCTAACAAACAATCATCAGACAGTGTTCTCTAATGTGGTTCTCGGTAGTGTATAGTGTATAGGTTAGCACATTCGCCTTTCAAGCGGAAGACCGGGGCTCGATTCCCCGCCGGCCCACCGTGCTGTGTGATCGCACGTTAAAAAGCAAGGCCTCGTTGATCCAATGCTCGAACAAGTTTCGACTTCTGAGGGTTGACGTTCGTTAGCTGGTTAACGGAAACGAACAATTTTTAGATGAAGCTATATATCAATGTATCCATCTAAAAGTATATAAATAATTTTCTTTTTTCTGTGACGGGAAAAAGTTTGACATTTTATCTCTGATGACAGGTAACAAAATGTCACTTTTTATGAAATTACTTTTTTTCCCGGGAAAGAAAAGCTGTGAACATCAAAACCGTTTTCACAGCTAACAACCAAATATCCACCTACCTTCGAACGCCCAAAGACACAATCCCTAATGACACCCAAGGAATATATGAAATACCATGCTCTAACTGTCCCAGAACATACATCGGCCAGACCAACCGACGAGTGTCCTGTAGAGCATATGAACACGAACTGGCAGTCCGTAATTCTGAGACACAAACTCAGCATTATTTCAACATCATTTAGAAACAGGCCACAAAATAGATGTCAAAAATACCAAAACCGTTGCCACAGCCAAAACCCTCCAAACCAGAGTTACCCGTGAAGCCATTGAAATCGAAAAACGTCCCAAATTGTCTTAATAAACGCGACGATTCCCAAAGACTCCCCAATACGTGGAAACCACTTTTAGTCCGACATACCTCCATTTACTCCGACTTGTGTACTAATCCGTTTGAACCTCCCGTCGACCCATCGATATATATATATATATATATATATATATACAACACAGTCGAGTTCGGAGATCTCGAAACTCAAGACATCACCTAGAAGATGGCAAATGAGACTTTGCCGAAACGTTGTGAGAAATATCCTTCAGAGGATCAAAACCACAGAACACGGAATGAAACCCGAAAAAACAACGCATCATATATATATATATATATATATATATATATATATATATATATATATATATATATATATATATATATATATATATATATGTGTTCGGATAGGTTTCCGCGGTCAGTTGTGTGTTGTTGTTGAGTTCGGGTTGAACCGCGTCTGGAGTTTTGTTCTCGACGTTTCGGCTCCGATTTTGGAGCCAATTTCAAGAGGTGAATGTGACTTCACGCTGAGGTCTCAATCTGCCTACTCCTCAGGTGTTGTCACAGGGGGCAAGGGTTTGTAACTTGACGCCGGGGCCTCAATCTGCCTACTCCTTAGATCGAACACATATATATATATATATATATATATATGGGTTTGTTCTTCTGTCGACGATTCGGCCCCCACTTTGGAGCCATTCTCAAGACTTCTTGACTTGGTGGCGAGGCCTAAGTCTCCTTAACCCCAGCTCTCATGTTGACAGAGTGGAGATTCTGGTTTTGTGGCTAGAGGGATGGTATTTATAGCTTTATGAGAATCCGACGTTGTTGAAACTGTCAGACCATATACAGGTCTGGTTTAAAAAGGATTAATTAATGGATTTGTTCGATGGGATAGTAATGGTTTCCAGGAATTGGGAAGCCTTTGTGAGTCGTCTCGTTTGTTGAGGCATTGAGGGCGTTTTTCAATTTCTATGGCTTCGCCAATTATTCTGGAGTGGAGTGTTTTTGCTGTGGCAATGGTCTTCGTATTCACAAAATGTAACAAAAGTTACATTTCCTTGAACTATTCGGTACAACAGTCGAATTTTATTATACACGGGAAAATATTAGATTTTAGCTCTGCTAAGTATAATAAATAACTATTCATAAAAACCTATATTATTCGTTTAGAATACTGGCCAAATTCCCTATAATTGTGTTCCTTTCATTCGATTTTGTTTTTTATGAGTATGACATTAGATTTTGCTCATTTTGTTGACTGCTCGAATCAAAGAATATAGTTTGTCGATCGATCGGTTGACTATGCACTTCCAATTAGCGTCAACTAGCGATGAAATTGAGAAACACACCACGATACGTAAAAATGACACTAATGACAGAAAAGTGTCGCCATAAGATTCTAAACAATATCGCATCAGTCCCAGCACCATCCTTGTTTCGTCGTCAATTCAATAAAGAATGGGAACTTTTCTTAAAAACTTTTACTTGTCAATAATTGTAATCAATCTGACGTCTAACATCAAATTCATAAAAAATACAAAGTGCTCGATGTGAAATGAAGAACAGAATATTTAATATCAGATATAACATTTCTCCCCCCTTCCCCGTGACGAAGGTTTAAAACTTCGCTCACTCGCTCTTGATATCCAATCGACACAGTTTCGAAACCGGACGTTTGTAAACTCCATTCTTAGTTCGGACCTCTACCACGCGTACTCTTCCATCTGGCCCAGGAAAAATCTTCTCTACCCTTCCTAATTTCCAACTCTTCCTTGGTGCATTTTCTTCGACGATAATAACCATATCATTTTGCTGTATCGGCTTGCCATCATCACTCCACTTGGTTCTCTTCGTTAACGTTGGTAGATATTCCCTTGTCCATCTCTTCCAAAACTTATCTTTGAATACTTGCGATTTCATCCATTGACGGCGCATATCTATATGTTGTAGCTGCTCTAACGGTGTCGTTTCATTCGCTGACCCCAACAAAAAATGGTTGGGAGTCAGTGCGTCCATGTCGTTAGGATCCACAGACACCTTAGTTATAGGCCGAGAGTTGATAATGTTCTCACATTCAGCAAACAAGGTCAAAAGGAGCTCATCAGTCAGTACCTGTTCATTAAGTATACAGTGAAAGGTTTTTTTTACTGAACGTACAAGTCTTTCCCAGACTCCCCCCATATGTGGAGAAGCTGGTGGTATAAATCTCCATTTAATACCTTTTGAAGTCATATTGTCAGTCAGTTTCATTTTATCCAAATTTGCAACAGCAGTTTTCAGTTCTTCTGATGCCCCGTGAAAATTAGTACCATTATCCGAGTGGATTTCATTCGGTTGCCCCCGTCTGGATATCATTCTTCGCACGGCCATTATTGTAGAGTCCGCAGTGAGTGAATGGGCTACCTCAAGGTGGACAGCTCGTACCATCAAGCAGGTGAATATAACTCCCCATCGCTTCTCCCGTCGACGACCGATTTTAACATACAACGGCCCAAAATAATCTACACCTGTGTACGTGAAGGCTCTGGAGGCTGATGTCAGGCGAAATATAGGCAATTGTCCCATTATTGGAATATGTGGTTTTGCCCTGAGTAATTTACATTTGTGGCATTGTGCAAAAACTGATTTCACAGCCGCCCGTCCATCAATTACCCAATATTTACGTCTGACTTCATTGAGAACGGTTTCGACACCTTGATGTGCGAACTTTTCATGATAGTACATCAATAGAATTCTTGTCAACGGGTGTTTAGGTGGTAGTATAATTGGTCTTTTAGTATCATGTGCCAATTCTGTTGCCAAGTCAGTCCGTCCTTGCAAAACAAGGAGTTTCTCTTCGTTAAAAGTTGGGCATAAGAGTCGTAATCGGCTTTTTAATATTCTGCCTCTCCTCAGGGATTGGATATCTTCAGAGAAGCTTTCCTGTTGACATTGTTGGATCCATAGTACTTCAGCTCTCTGTAAATCATCAACAGATAAAGTCCACGATAGTTGTAAGTTCTTATCTCGAATTTTCGAAATCCAATTCCTTGCGATCTTTGTCACATACGCAGTGCTTCTCAAAAGTCTCAGCCACTTCGAAAACCGTTGGATATCTGGGAGACAAGTGCCTGATTCAATGACAAGAATGCTTATTTCTGGCTGTCTATCTGTCTCATCCAGTGTTCTTATTCTCTTCTGAATAGGCCAAGACGTCTCATCCTTCATATATAGAAAATCTGGCCCGCTGTACCATTTATCATAGTCAATGCTATTGGCTCCGCAAGAGTAGGTTCTCGTTGCATTATCGGCAGCATTTAGGTTGGATGGAATCCAATGCCAGTCATTACTGTTTGTATTTTCCTGAATTTCTCCAACGCGGTGAGCTTCAAACTGTCCCAATTTAGTACCGTCTCCCTTGATCCAAAATAAAACGGTAGTCGAATCTGACCAGAAATACACCCTGCCAACTTGTATTCCAATTGTACTCACTACTGTCCTGGCCAGTCTACTCCCCATCAAGGCAGCTTGAAGTTCGAGTCGAGGTATCGAAATTGGTTTGGTTGGTGCTACGCGTGCTTTGGCGATTATGAAAGATACGTCAATTGTTTCTTCAGTTATCACTCTGAGATAAGCTACAGATGCGAATGCTTTCTTACTGGCATCGCAAAACAAATGAACCTCAATTTTCTGTGCTTTGGGAACATTCAGGGAATAAACTCTTGGAACGGCAATTTGCATGATATTTTTCAGATCTGACAGCCACATTTTCCAAATTTGGTGAAGTTCATCATCGATTTCATCATCCCATCCGATTCCTGATTTCCAGACATCCTGTATCAATATTCTAGCTCTTATTGTCAAATTGACAATCAGTCCCAACGGGTCAAAAAGTGACATAACTAATTTCAGTATTTGTCTCTTAGTAGGCCTTGTCGAATCTTGGAATGTCTCGTCGTCTAATTTAAGCTGAAAACAAATTTCGTCGGTTCTCGCATTCCAGGATAGACCTAATACGCGTTGAATTTTCGATTCATCAAGATTCAGGTCTTTGTTCGAATTGCCATGCTCCGAGAGTCCATTGAGTACTTCTTTTGAATTTGATGTCCAATTCACGAGATCGAAACCTCCCAATTTTTGAACTCGTTTGACTTCCGAAATTAAATCTAGTGCCTCTTCCACTGTGTCAGTGCTGTCCAAATAATCGTCTACATAATGTTTCTTGATTATGGCATCCAAAATGTCTGGTCGGCTCGTCTGCTGAGTAGCATTCAAGTTTTTGATGTATTGGGCACAACTAGGAGAACATGTCGCCCCAAATATCATCACTTGCATTTCGTAAGTGTCGTATGGTTTACTAGTGTCTCCATTTCTCCAGAGGAATCGTTGAGAACTTTGATCTTGTGGAATGATGCGGACTTGATGAAACATCTCCTTAACGTCACTGCAGAATGCGACTTTCTTTTGTCTAAATTTCATGAGAACTTCCACCAAAGACTGCAGTAGATCTGGACCCGAAAGAAGATGATCATTCAGACTTACTCCATTAGAACGAGAGGCTGCGTCAAAGACCAGGCGAAACTTATTGGGTTTTTTAGGGTTAACAACACCGAAGTGCGGTAAATACCAACATCTTGGACCTTTTATACGTGATTCTTCCAGGGACAATTTTCTGGCATATCCTTTATTGATGTAGTCTTGAATTTTATTGCAATATGACTGCCGAAAACCATCATTCGATCGCATCTGTCGTTCCACACAGTGAAGGCGTTGTATTGCAACAGTTTTGCTCTCGGGTAAGTGGATATTATCATCTCTCCACAGAAGACCAATTTCGAATCGGTTGCCAACACGTTTAGATGTATTTTCCATTATCTGTTGTGCTCGTATTTCGATTTTACTGAATTTTGATAACTGAGGCATAACTCCAAAGGCATCGGTTGTGAAAGAATGTTTAACCATTTGGTGAAGTACTTCATCAGATAATTCATGATTGCACATGTGAAAGGTATACTCTGGACATATTTCAGGTTTTTCGTCGAATAAATTCCCATGCAGAATCCATCCAAGATTGGTTTTCGTAGCAATAGGTTTATCGTCTTCTCCTTGAATAACCTGTCTCGCTACTGTCAGTCTAATATTATCTTGGCCTAACAAAATCATGGGTTTTCTAGTAATCTCACTGAATGGAATATTTCTCAGGTAAGAATATTTTGACCAATCGTCTATTTTTATGATCTGGGTGGGAAGGGATAGATTTTCCACCGAACGGACATTTTTCATATCGAACATTCTAGCACCTTTGAAAATACCGGATATGCCAATGTCCAGGCTACTCGAATCTTCGTGGCAAGTTTTCAAGTTATTGGTCCATTGTATACAGAGGGGTTGTTTTTTACCTTCCAGTCCGAGTTTTTCAACAATCGATTTATCAATGAGAGAAACAGTAGATGCTTCGTCGCAAAGGGCTGTCGTTTCTATAACTGAATTTGGCCCATAAAGACGAACATTTACCATTCTCAATAAAACATTTTTATCTCCATTGCCAACTGCAAGAACGTTTTCGTTTTGTTGAATTTCCTGAACTGTTTCTGAATTCGCATCTTGTCTGTATCCTGGGATGTCTTTGTGGAGAAATCTGTGGTGTGGTCTCCTGCATCCATCAATTCCACATGGATGTTTGGATCGGCATTTATTGGTTTGATGCTTACTTTTCAGACAAGAGAAGCAGAGTTTCCGCTTGGTCACGGTACTCCATCTGGTCTCCACATCATCTGTTTTTATTTTTTCACAAACATCTACCTTATGACCTTTTGATTGACAGTAAGTGCAGAAATAGTCCTGGGTGCTCTTTTCTGCCATCATGAAAGCGGATTCTGGTCTTTTGGAATTATACTTTCCAAACTGATTCATTTTGGCATCAACTTTTTGGTTCTTTGTTGGAGTGACATAGCATGCCGCTGTAGCGATATCATCTATCCAATTTGAAAATTGTTCTAGATCAACCTTTCCGTTATATTTGGCAACTTCTTCACCCCATCTCAGCTTCAGCATGTCAGGAAGTTTTTGTACTGAAGTTTTAAGAACTTGTGGATTTTTCAAATGATCTTCACATTCTAGGGATTTTATAGTGGCTACTAGGCAACGGACATTATTCGAAAAGTGAATCAAATTTTCGAAATGCTGATCTTTCATGGCAGGAATTGACTGGACTTTAGTGATGAGTGTTTCGATGATTTGGTCTGGTCGTCCGAAACGCATTTCCAATGTCCTCAACACGAAGTCAATATTGTCAGGGGACACCATCATTCCTGATACAGCAAGTTTTGCCTCACCCCGTAGACATTTGTGCAGTTTAATCATTTGTTCCTCGTGTGTGTACTGGCATAATGAAGAAATTCTCCGAAATTGGCTAATAAACATTGGCCAATCCTCGGAAGAACCGTCAAAGAGGGAAAAATCCCTTTCAACAGTCTGTCTTGCTGTCAATTTGTTCTGAAATGAATTGTTCGCTACCGATTTAATAGCATCAGCCACGGTGTTACAAAGTTGACTGAGATGTGCGTGATCATTGTTGATAGCATTTGTTTCAACTTCGTGAGAAATATTATTAACCCATTGAGCGGTTCTCATATCTGAATCTAGCACACCCTCAGTATATGTGTTATCAACTGTTTCAGAAACTGAATGGACTGACTGAACAATTGAATTTGAAGGATGACTAGAATATTTTTTGACTGACGGAGGTTGACTTATTTTAGAGCGTTCAGAGTGACAAATTTTATTTTCCAATTCTAATAATTTCAATTCATGTTCCAATTTCTTCAATTCAATTCTTTGTCTAGCCTTTTCAATTTCAATTACCCGATTTTGAACATCGACACTAGACTGAGAACTCCTAGACTTATTTGCTGAATGAATTGGCAGATTTTCAAAATATTGATAACCAGTAGATGGAAAATTGAGGTCTCTACTCACGGCTTGTTGTCTTCTTGTACTTTCCTCTACCATAATCGATTTTAGCATACCTCCAGTCTGTGTCGTATCAGCTCCGTCTTTAGTATCTTCGTCTTGGATACCTTCCCTATCTGGAGTGATGATGGACGGCATGATATTCACGGGTATTTTCTTTGAACCAAATCCATTCGGCCATACGAAGTTCGCATCTAAATTTCTGTTCAATCCTGCGCCTCGTCGTCGGGTGCCGGGTAGACTTGAACTTTTTCTATCCATATTCATGTTGTATTTTCCACAGAACTAGTTAATCCGGCTCGAAGGACCAATGTTTCGTCGTCAATTCAATAAAAAATGGGAACTTTTCTCAAAAACTTTTACTTGTCAATAATTGTAATCAATCTGACGTCTAACATCAAATTCATAAAAAATACAAAGTGCTCGATGTGAAATGAAGAACAGAATATTTAATATCAGATATAACAATCCTTCTAGACATCTTATTAAGCTGAGTTCGATTATTAAGCTCTGAGCGCTCACTTTGCTCGATGCCGTTCGTTTATTACAAATCGAGCTCTCCGAGCTTGTACATAGGTGTCCATTTATTCACTGAGCGAGCGAATCGAGCAAGCTCTCTCAGCTCGGCTGAGCTCAATCCACTCAAAATCGTTCGTTTATCCCAAATCGAGGATATCGAGCGCGCAGAGCGATAACTTTGGTGTCCTTTTATTCACAGAGCGTGCATATTGAGCAGCTCATTTAGCGCGGAGCTTCGTTAAAGAGAAAATCGAGCGAGAAGATGTGACGTATGATGAAGAATAAATTTGACATTGAACATTAAAGTGAGGTTATTTGTTATCGTTATGGAAAAAAAACCTTTTTTCAAAATTATTACAGTTGTAATTTTTCACATGTGAAAGTCATATTGACGAACTATACCTGTTTAGTAAAGGATTTTGAAAACGAACCTCTCAAAATACCTACCTACCTATAGCCTCTATTTTAGCTAGTTTCAAAAATATTCTTGAAGTTTTGAAGAATTTATTGGTTGAACAACATAGACCTAGGTTTATTGTCAAACACTGAGGTAGTATACCAATCAAAATCATCTAAGAAGTGAATGCAACCTAAATAGGCCTCAAGATCATAATAACGGCTCATCTTGTTCCAGGAACCATGAACTAAGTATATGATGGAAGTTCAGACCTCAAGAGTGTTAGCTATGTATTGCTGTAAATGTTCTGAAAATGGGTAATCTCCTCGACAATCTCTATAAAGATTACTCGAGTCTCAAAGTTCACCTCGAAAGAAATTGTTGAAAATATCAGTATGGCTATTGATCCTTATGTTGCAGAATGAGGAATGTGATCCACCAAAATATCAATTTTTTAATTAATTATCCTATCAGATATCTTCAATTATCTGTAATTACACAGGAGTTGTTCGGGTTTTGAAAGCTCACAATATAAATCAAGCTATTAGATGATGAGCCATTTACATCATCAGCGATATTACCAAATTTGTAAGGGATTAATGAAAAACTATTATTTTGTAACGTAGACAAAAAAATGTAACCAAGTGCCCTTCTAACAAGACTTTCGAAATGAAAATTTGCCGGAAGGTATATCATGACATATGCAATATACTCGATAACAAGGCTCTACAACTCCAGGGTTAGTCATGCCTTAAAGTATATTTTATTTGTCTTCAAGGTAATGGAATAACTCTCATGATATCATGAGAAATTCAATAACTGCAAAGTTCATTGATTCCATTACATACATAAATAAATGTAATGGAAGATTGAAATTTGTGACAGCATATGGATTTTTGAAGATTGTAATGGGGACGATTATAAAGAGCTTTCAGGACAGTTCTTTGCCATGCACCCACATGTATTATTTTTGGAATAAATAAACTGTATTATCAATTCGAATTGTCTTAATTCTATTAGTACATATATTGTATTTATTTCCCTATTCTCAGAAAATGCCATATGTGGCTAGCATTCACACATTCTTATTGCATTGCTATTTTCTTATTTTTGTATTGAGAGATTCATTCTCGCTGAAATAATTCATGTACTTCGTCATCTTGTGAGAACAATCACAAATATTACAATTGACTAGACATATTTTTTTATTCTATTAGTTCATGCACATGTACCTATTTACTAACTTCATGGAGTATGATAATAACATTTTACCTAGTACAAAAAAACAAAGGTCAACTTTCACATAAAACGTTTAGAACACCTCAATATCTTGAAGTGAAGATTTCTCTCTGTCTTTCTACAAGCTGTTCCACTCCAGCAACCATTGCATCCTAATAACATTTTAAAAAACCTCACTTGCTTGTTATCATTCGGAACGCCTTCAGATCCTTTAAAACTTGTTCTTAGGTCAGTATATGTGCAATCACTGTCGACTTCCATTCTAAACACTGAATGGTGATACATTAGTGTTGACAATTTTCAGTTTGTTTTTCCCTCGGTTTTTCCTTATCAAAACAACATATCTCATTCTCATGTTTTACCTTATCGACAGGCATTCATAATACATTTTTTAATACTCCAAGGATATAATGTAGAGCGTGTTCAATTTTTTCTGTGTAGCATTGGGAAACTTGGACTCCTTTCAAACACTTCCATAGTTTTTCTTCTCATACCGCAGGAATCATGTTCATTACTTATACAAAATGAAATTTTTCCCAACTGGTTATAACATGAATAGCAACTATTCCAATTTCTCTAGCATCTGCCCAAGTAGGTACAACGGACTAGCAACAATGCAGCAATGTTGATATGGTCATCATTGGAGAAAGGAATGCCAGGCCAAGTTTGTGAAAGTATTGAATCAACTTCATCTTATACCTATAAACTCATCATTGTAAAGAAAACACAAAAATTCAACCTATCTACCTACATTTTCCTTCAACACGATCTTCATATGAAAAATCTGCATGGAAAATATGGATATTCAAAGGAAAATTTGTAAACGTTCAAACACAAATTGCTCGAAAAAGATAAAATAAATACAAAAATATGAGGTTGAGGTTATGTTACACGCTCCAAAAGCAAAGAGTAGGGGTCTAGTAGGGGTCTTTAGACCCCTACTCTTTGCCAAAAGCACAGAACACCCTATCTACACAGAAGCGCAACTGAAGCGTTCCGACCGAATCGAAAGCTTGGCTTGTATATTGTCAACCTCACATTTGTGTTGTTAGGGTGTTATAACATTTTCGAACAACTATCAATGCCCTTGGGTTATTACTACTGATAAATTTTATTAATATCGGATGAAAGCAAGATCAGAGTAGTTTTAAACGTTCGTTCCTGCAAAATTCAGTTGATTACTCTAAAACTATCTGAACATCAAATAGCTGCCTACACCACTTCTCCATCTACTTTTTTTTAAAGGTGCAAAAAACAGTAAGCCTATTCACTGAAATTATTTTGGTAATTATCCAAATTCTCCGTTTATATTTGTTGAGAATAAGGGAATGTAGATTGCTGATCAACGAAGCATTTAGACGAATTTGATAGGGGAAATGTAAGTTCTGAATAATTAAGACCTTCCTAGGGTCGTATCTTCAAATGGAATTGAAAGTGCCCCAATTTCAGTTCAGAAGCAGAAATGCTCAGTCTAGAAAGTTTACAAAGGTGTATCACTTGAACTGTATATCAATCGACAGTTTGAATTTACCGCCAAGAAATGACATTATACAAGCCAAGCTTTAAATCAAGGTTACGAAAAATTGACCCAAAAGATCAAAGGGACCGCCTTTAAGTTGCGCTTCTGTGTAGATAGGGTGTTCTGTGCCAAAAGCTCAAAACCCGTTCGTTTTTATATCTTAAGCTCCATGCGCTCAGTGATCAGCTGATCCCAGCTCAGTCTCTACTCGCTCTACCCGCTCCATGAATAATCGAACTTAGCTTTATACCCTGCGAGAAATGTCATCAATCTGTCATTGTGTCATTTTGCATTGCCAATTTGCCAATATCAAAAAAAGGACTGAATGTTACCAAGAGGCCTATATCCTACATCATCACAACCGATATATGATTTTTTTCGTTTCTTACAATTGTAATTGTGATAAATTCACCTTAATACTTTACTTGATTCCTTGTCAGTTTCGAAAAATAATTGAAATACTGAAAATCACCATTAATCACAATAATGCCACCACGTGATTGTGGTTTGAGACGACAAATTTACACTAGAAATAAGTAATAAGTAAGTCGCTGCAAATTATTGCACCAAAAAAGATTCATGCAACATGAAAAACTTGCACGAATGCAAGATGCATATATTCCTGGTATTCGTCAAAAACGCTACACCTACGGCTCACTTGATAAAGACATCCAGGGAAATTCACATTCTTGAAATTTCTCTTCAGATGGCGTCAAGCGGCAACTCTAGTCACATGACATTATGAAGTCTGACGAAATTTCTATCAGCGAATTTTCTAGAACAACTCGTGCAGAGTCAGTATGTTACTTTCTTTTTTCAACACTCTAACTAATAAAGGATAAAGATACACGAGTTCTGTCAAAAATTGCACGAGTTCTTACCGAAGAACTCATATATATTTTTTATGTTCGTCTGTTTGTGTTTAGAAGTAAATTTGCTTTATATTTTCGATATATGTTATGATAAATTAATATCGAAATTTGTAGAAATGTTTACTATTTTGTTCTATTTCAGATAATTTGATAAGATTCTTCGAAATATCGGTATCGACGTGAGAGCTAGTAGAGTTGGATCACAGAAATGAGAAAACTAGAACTTCAATATATCGTTCATTGAGCATCAAAGTGTTTAATTCCAAATGAATTGGACCCTTCATATTCCGGATCAACCTGAGTAATTTCAATTCACTAGGAAGAGTGCTGTAGTGCAGCTATTATGGCGCTGTACAAGAAGACCGCATTTGAAAACACTTCCCGAAATAACTTCAATTCCATGATTTTAAATTTTTGTTATTGCATTCTTTTACTGAGCATGTCAGAATAATCTCGCGTTATATTGACCAGTTGAACTTGAGTACATGAATTGAATGTTTTGTACTAACCATCGGAACTTGATATAAATGAATACATTATGATGACATTATGAAACACTATTCAAAACAACACTTAAATCAAATACTAAATAAACGGAAAACGATTAACGACTGATATTTAAGACAAAACTTAAATTAATCACACAAATAGCTGGTTGAAAAGAACAGTAAAATTATGGAAAAATTCGAGCACAATTCGATTAAATTGGAATTCAAATGTCAAAAGATGACAAAAATCGATTCTTGCACCATCTACTGGAAATCGTAGTAAATTCCCTGGATATGATTGATCGTGTCTAGAGTTTTTGACATGTTTTTGACGAAACAATATCGAATCGGAGATCGCACCAAGAATATATGCATCTTGCACGAATGCAACGTTCTTCAGTTGCAGTGACAAATTGCACCTTCGGAACAGTTTGTTAGGGTAGAGTCACTGGATCTAGTAAGCTTCGTGTAAGCGAAGCTTACTAGATCCAGTGACCCTATGTTAGGGCATTGTCTAATAGGGATCTCTGTTCGGCCATCTATCGGTAGTTTTCATTGTTAGTTATTCACATTGAAAATTGAAATGACATAACCAAAAAACTCGCATCAAAAGTTCATACTGTACAAAACAAATATCACAACTTTCTGTTTTATTAAAGATAATGTACCAAATATTTCGTTCGAATCTATTCAGAATTCGTTATTTTTGTGCAAGTGCAAAACATCCTCTGGAAACTCTCCAATATAACAGGATAGTTCCATTCGAAAGGGTAAAATCGAAAATTCATGCTACTGAACCTCAACAAGAGACAATAATAGATGCCGATACGATAGCCCTTCTAGAAAGACTCTCTTTGGTAGATTGTGAGAGTAGAAAAGCTATAGAAACTGTGAAATCTGCTGTAGAGTTTGCGGATCAGATATTACAAGTAGATACAACTGATGTAGAGCCCCTCATTACAGTTTTAGAAGACATGCAAGTTATCTCATTTGATTTTTTCTTTTGTAATTCATTTAACAAATTCCAGACCGCTCAGAGTTCGTGAGGACGAAGTGACAGATGGTAATTGTAAGGAAGCAGTTTTAAAAAACGCTACGCTAATAGAAGAAGAATATTTTGTTGCCCCACCTGGTAACATACCTCTGGAAAACAGAGAAGACTTGCTGTTTGAGAAAGATCATGCTGAATAAAATATTAGATTTAGCAACAAATAGTGGTTTTTTGAAAAGGACAGTTCTTCCACATCTCAATATGAGCCAGTTCAGAATAGGCCCTACTGGATCGTTACTCCGGTATAATCTACAGAATGAATGGTTCAATAATGTAGTTCTCAATAAGGATCTTGCAGTGATTATCAATGAAGGTGATATTTCTGAAACATATGATTACACAAAAGATCTTTTTTCGCAGATCCTACCGTTTGGTATTGCCGATATTAAAAAACTCAAAAAGTCATATTCCACTGACGAAATTATTGAATACTATAAGAGTTCAAGAGACAATAAGAATACCAGCTTCAGGGACTTAATGAGGCATGAAGAAGACACTATCTTCAGTTGCACTTTTTTCTTATACCCCAGCAACTCCACACCGTTCTTCCACCAGTGGCAGAGGCAAAGGAGAATGTGGTGGAGAAAGGTGAGCCATATCCTCCATTTCAGACAAGGTACTTTGTGAAAGTATTCAGATTTCCTAGAATATGATAACAAGGAAACTTACATCAGTTTTCAGCATCACCTGGAAGATATTTTTTAACCGACATCAAAAAAGGTGAAAACAATTCCCAGAGTGTGGAAATTATAGTGAAATATCCATGGGGCTCAGAATTGATTGAAACCCTCACTCTCAATACTGATGATCGGAAATATACCAGCAGCCAACTTGAGGTGAGTGTGATGATGAAAATCAAATGACCAAATGACACTTTGAGGATGAATCTAACTGTTCGAATGGCCACTGCATGCTGCTTTCACCATGCAGGAATCACTACCAAAGAGCTGAGTTCACACAACAGCTTACATTTGTGAAGCAAGCATCCAAAAAACTATATTAATTAAGTTCTGAAATATTCTGAAAAAACTATCAAAAGTGCATTCAGCATTCAATAAAATTAGGAATTTTTGTACTATTAATTCTCCAATGTTTTTTTATTAATCTTTTTTCAGTAATCAGTTCTTGAATGGAATTTAATTCGATTCCTGACGAATTACCATAAAAAACACATTATGGAATACCGTCTTACATATTTATCATTCTGTACATTTAAATAATATCCAAAAAAAAACGATTTGAAAAGGCAACTATTTTCTATATTCCTCATTATTCAATATTTCCTCAACAAATTGTTTCAGAGCAATGAAATGGCAATCAATGTAATTATTCAAGGGCTTCATCTCTTTTCACACCAAACCTTTACGGTTTTTCTCTGAAGATTTACTCCAGATAAACTGATTTTCACCCCCAAAATAATATCTCACTGCCTAGGTCATGTGAGAAAAAAATTAGGCTTCGAGATTTCTGAAAAAACTTGCAGTAAAAGTAATCCATTTTTATAATTGTCATATTGAAAATGTTTGCCTATGTTATTGGAATTATTTTATAGTCCAAAATGCGATAGCCACAAATCAGTAACTCTTTGTCTAGTAACAATCAATTTATGTAATAATAATCGTTTATTTAGTGAAAACAATTGAAACCACATACAGACAAAGGAATTAAATCAAGCAATGAAACAATAAAAAAAAATACTTTTGATTTCCCTCATTGAGAGAGATCTCAGTCACTCAGGCAATTGGGAAGAATATCTACCGATGAGGGCGCTGATGTCAGTGATGTCTGTTTAAAAATGTCGGCAACAAACCGTAATTAGCTGATCGTAATCTGTCAAAAACTATTTAGTATTGTACCTTGTCTTTCGAATTTTGTCAAAGTTCTGTGTAAAACAAATGTGTAGACTAATCAGTGTGTGATTGCGTTAGAGAAGTGTACCATAATTTCACATTCAGAAGTTTGTTTTTGTTTTACGTGATGAAATAGTTCAAATATTTTCCGATAGAGGCGTATCTGGATGATGAACTTCCCAAAAGTTTTTTTCAAATTGCTTTTGAATAGTGATATCTCCAGAAGCCCTGCAATTTGGGAATTTAGTTGTATGTATTCAAGCTCTTGAAAGTAATTTTTCCCGTATCCCATTTTTCTGTTTTCATTTTGGAGCAAAGCATTTTTGCTATTCAAGTATTTATTTGTTTGGTAAATTTCACAAATATTCGAAAATATGAAAGTTTCATAGGTAATAACAAAGCGAAATCCACAGTGGAATCAGTTTTAGTTGAAATAGCTATCAATGATATGAGTGTCAAATGTAAGGTTTTATTTTGTGGGTGAAACGAACAAAATAAAACTTACTTTTAACACAAATATCATACAAAGTTTTTTGTAAAACTTTCCTGTTCTCATAATAAAATGGATAGATTCAATATTTCTATAAAAACAGATTTTGACATATGTCAGTTAACCATTTTCATGTTATCGCATTTGCTGTGAAGTGGCCGTGTCAGGTGACGCCGAATCACTTGGTTACCAACAAACAGTATTGTTTACAGCCAACGCTTCTTGGTGTTTAATGTCTTGCATAATGAAGAACGATAGTGAGGAATTGTGTGTTCCTGACGATACTGAAGAGGCTGCAAAAAGAGCTTCAATTGAATTATTACCGAAAAAAATGGGCTCATCAGTACAACATCGCATATTTTAATTTTCCGTGCTAAAAATATTTTCAACACTAGCGTTAAAAATATTTTTAACACGTCACTTTGTAAACATCTTCTTTTAAAACTCTTGACAGCCATTAAAAATGTCACTTTTAATGACAGTTGTACAAGAACATTCTTTTATTAGTTCAAGGAGAACAGGAAGTTTGTTCACGCCCACACGATCGTGAGTCGAGTGAATTTAACGCCCATGTTCATGAACGCCATCTGTGATGCTTTCGATGAGTCGCTGATCCAGAATAAGGCTAGGCTGCTGATGAGATTCCACAAGAAATTGACTCCTTACAAGGTCAGTTTTGCTGTTACTGGGACAGGTAAGTGAACAAGGAAATAAACATTCTTTGAAAGTGATTATTTTGTGGTGAATGGATTTTTTCTTCATATTTTTTTAGTAGTATAGAAGCCAGACTTCTGATCTACAACGCAAAGTTGTTGTATTAATTGAAAAATAGTTTTTTCGAATGATCTACGTACAATCAGCAACTTCTCCTGTAACTCAAATATCCTAATAAAAAGAAGTATATATACAAGTAGTATTAATAAAAATAGAAAGCTTTCTTAACTTTTCCGGAACCAAATCTGCTTCCATTTCCAAAACTGATGCACAGATTTTTTCTTCAATGCTTCTTGAGAATATATCAAAGATCTGGGATTTGATTTAACATTTTGTCTTTCAAGAGGGGTTGTCAAATGAACTTTTAGAGATGCAACTTTCCTCGGGCAGAATGATAAAAGCAACGATAAGTATTTTCATAGATATTAGTTTGTGATAATAACTTTTTTAGTCTTCGAAAACACAGTTCAATCTAATCTAGTAGTAGTATAGACCGCGGGCATGTGACGTCACACGCATCAGCCTGCTGGACAAACAAATCGTATTTCCATAAATAACAATGGTAATTTAATGAGAGTATAATTTCAATTCTGAGATACAAAATTCATGAATATAGCTTCGCCTATTTCAACTCATCAGTACTCAAATCTGCTCTTCTAGTTGCTTGAATCCACAATTCACGTCTCTTAACAGCAAGAGGATTAATATTCTTTCTATTTTCGAAAATAGAAGGGAATCGATTGGTTGAAACATCACAATCGCTCGAAATTGAGTTATTATCGAGAAAAAAAAATTGAAATATGACACAAATGCACAAAAAGCCTCTTTAGATCGGTTTGTTTGTCCAGCAGGCTGGATTTACAACTGTCAGATTTACTGTCGTCTGGCAGATATGCCCGCGGTCTATGGCAGTAGTAGGTATATCTGCTGTACTATTTTTGAAGAAAGTAACAATAAGTGACCCAAGATCAGTTTCAATGGTGAATATTTGCCCATGAGCAAAGTCGTTTTTGGATAATAGATATATCTTTCACCAAATCTTTTCTGAGAACACCGATTCCAAATGAAAAAATCTCATTTGTCAAGTTTGTAACGAATATATATTCTTTGACTCTGGTCTCTCCAGAAAAGGTGTTTTCTGTGGTAACTCATAAACTGAAAATGCTGAAATGAAATGTGGAACTAGAAGCATTGCAATTATATTTAATTTATTGGTTTCTTAATCATGCCCAGAAGCTAACAGGCAGTGGCAGCAACTGGCCATTAGGACAACTTCTCTTTCATCCTCCAACGCAATGTTTAGTTTTTTCACATGAAAAGCTCTCATTTGTCAAGTGTTTCTCATATTCATCTATAGATTATGACTCTGGTCTCTCCTGAAAAAATTGTTTTTCCTTCGTAACATATCTCTTGATGAAATCTTCGACTATAACGTCAAATAACGAAATGTAACAACATGTATTTATTATTGTCTTCAAGTTGTCTGAGAATTTTTCTGAAGATATTGTTCCTACTTGCCTTTAGAGTCCTTATTTCTAAGAGACCTTTCTCGTCTTCACTTTCATTTCTCTATAATAAATAAAGAAAAAAAAAAATAACAGAATTTTATTCTTATCATGAGATTCTGAATGTATCCTGAACATTTTACAATGAATTTTAGTTCATTATTTTAATGTAATGTATTAGCTGATCAGCAGCATGTCACTGTCTGTCTTTGACCTCCCTTTTCGGTAATGACAAGCCCATTAGTTGAATTTATTGTTTAAATGCAAATGAGGAATGAATGATTATTATTAATCAGAATAATCATCTTTTCTTATATTGAATATCCTTTCATCTGAAAACCAACTAGATTATTTTCCATTGGAACCAACGCCATACATCGAATTCTAGATTTTATATTAAATATATATATAAAATAGCGCACTTCACTGGTGAATAAATTATGGTACAGAATATATATTTTCCAAAATTTTGTGTTTTGTATCCTAATGTTGTATTTCAATATAATTTCAGGTCAGGCGTCAGTAGCCGAACTTAGTGATCTCGCCTTGTATTTGTGCAAACAACTGAAATCCAACCACGTCTCCACCCTGCTATTGCCGAGTTCTTCCAAACTTAAATTGGAGGCGCAGTTCAATCAGTATGACGAACTTGGCGTTCCTTATACTATTATTCTAAACGACAGCACATTGAAAGATGGAGTAGCATACTTGAGGAACAGAGAAACCACTCTTAGGGTAAATCATTAATTGTTGATCTAAGATCATTTGAATATCAATATTTCAGATTGATTGAAAAATGTATAAGATACTTACGAAGACTTTCAAATTTTTATCAGAAACAATAGTCTGAGTCAAATTATTCCAATGTATATGTCAACTTACTTGGTTAAACTCACGTCGAGTGAGAGTATTTTTTGCATAATTGAACTCTAAAAAGATTGCAATCCTACCAAGGAACCACCATGTATTTTGATTTTCCTTTTTTATATTAGTTTATAATCAGTTCATTCACTGTTGTTCAGTTTGAGTCATCTGAACATTTTAATAATAATAATAACTTTAGTAATCCCAAGAAACATACATTTTTATACAGGGAGTTGAAAAAGAAGGCAAAAAAATATATATGAACAACTTGAGAAACAAATGAAATGAAGTATTATGTCAGTTGCATATACATATATAAATGAAAGGAATGATGGGTATAAAATAGTATAAATGAATCAGGCATTATCGATACATTAACATTATAAAAAAAATTGTGGATAATTAGTCATTATTATTGATAGCTGTGAAATCTTTTGATCTCTATTTCGAATTACAAGGATTTTTTCCAAAACCGCTTTTTATTTGTATGGTTTTCAAATTATTTAACTGTCTGGTTAGATGATTAAGGCTATCAGAACATATTATGTAGGAAAGATATGAATATTTACATTTACTCTTAATTGAATGGATAAAAACACAAATTCTTGACTTGAAGAAAGAATATATATTTGATAGATTCCTCGGTTTGTCTAGTTTAAATGATAATAGCAATTATTTTCATTTACAGGAACAAGTCCACGTGAGCGAAATGGTATCATATATGGACCAGTTATTGAGGAACTAATGAAGCATTTGTTTCAAAAATACATAATTGTTGTAATGAGTAGGTGTTTCAATTAACAAGATTCCTACAATTTTTGTCAGATGGAATTTAGGGGAACTTCTTATGACTCTTCATTTTCCAAATCAATATATCGACTTTCAGAAAATGATCAGTGTACTCAGCGAATGTATCTATATGTCCACTGAGAAGCTCAAGGGATTTTTTCACTGAGCAGAACAAGCTTTCTGGATTTTAATGAGTGAATTGTTACCCTGGTAAGTGGAATTTTATTATAAAGTACTATTATCCTTGTTGAGTACATATATTTTACAAAAGCTGAAATAAATCTATTGGAGCCAATTACTTTGAAATACAAATTGAGTAAGAAAATAATTGATTCAACCCCCTTCACTCCCTATAGACAGGTTGATAGTTGTTTCAGACAAGATAATTCCCTTACATGAGTGCAAGCAACTTCCATTTTACTAAGATGTCTATATATTGTTGCGATATTGTTTTAGACGAACCTGTAGACAAGGCAGGGTAGTTCATCAGTGGCCATGAGAGAGCGCTGGTAATCAAAAATTTCTATTAATTTTCGCGATTACTCGATCCATGGAACACGCTGTTGCCAATTCTGATATTTTTGTAAAAGGATAGAGAATTTATCGGGACTGGATATGGGAGTTTATTGAAAACACCAAAACGCGCCAAATTTGTGTTTAACTCTATGCGTTTTTTATTCCATGCAGTTTGAAAATAATTTCTCAGTTGGAATAAATTTGCATTGTGTTTCTACTGATCTGGACCAGAATTCGCAACGACATGGCCACTTGGCAACACAGGACTGTCATCTCCACTGCAAGAGTGCCGGTACCTGGCGGATTTTTTGCAGTACTACTACGCCTACATCATCAATTTTTTGATCAAGTTGGCCATATCGGTCGTCTGATTTGCTGACAACCTCTTATATGGACGATATGGAGTAAACACACCAGTATATAGCCACCTTACATTTTACTTATCAACAGAGTGTTTATAAATTTCTTGATTCTTCTTCTTCTGGAGAAGACAAAACCATAGAAACATTTATTATTTTTGCTGACGAAAACAATGCAGATCTTCAAAAACAAAAGAACTTAAAAACAGATGTTTTTGAATGAAGGCCTAAAATCGTTTGAAGTTAACGTCAAGAGAATCCTGGTTCTCAGTAATGAAAAAATCTGTACAAACTGTTACTAACAAACGGTTGTTATTGGTTACACAATAGACCGCGGGCATGTGACGTCACAAGACAACTGTCAATCAGCCTGCTGGACAAACAAACCGTACTTCCATAAGCAACAATGGTAATTTGATGAGATTATGGTCGTAATTATGAAGAAATTACAGGTATACACTTAGTGCACCTGACTTATATAAATGTCTATAGTCATTATTCTTCCTGTCTACAAGGAAATTGTATGTGAGATGGCTGATAAAAGTGATTATTTCAACACCTTGTCTATAGATGTCCAGAAGAGATATTTAGAGAAGCTGAAGAAAAGCAATGGATGTGATCCTTATTTATTGAAATTTGGGGATTGAAGTAATGCTGTGGAATACTTTTCTAAAGTTTCATGACATGTATGACATCATAAACTATTTTGTTTATAAAAGTGCATGCACAGGAGAAGACTTCAAGGGCTATAAAAGTTTGGATCCATACAATACGTTCATATCTGAACTGATTAGAGGGATTGGAGTGAAGCTTGTGAAAAGAATACTGAAAATGTACTTTAATGAATAATTATTTTGAAATAACAGATTTAGGGTATGTTATATAAGGCTCTACAAAATTGTAAACCACAACCATCTTTTCATATGTGAATGAATAAAGCTGGATTCTAAGTCTGCAGAGTTTCCCGGAGATGTTGGATTTCACGATAACAATTCTGCAACTCGATATCAATATCTGGACATGGGTGTTCACCAGAGTTTTGTGCATGTTCCACTTCTTCAACTGGTGAATTTATATCATTCAGAGTTTGATTTTGCCCATCAATAATATTCAAGTTTTGAACAGCTGGATAATTATTCACACAGAATCATCATCAATTTGATCCTCAACTTCATCCAAATCAACTGGAATATTTGCGATCTCAGTTTTATCACGCTGCTCCCTACGATTCAATCTCTGGATGCTTTGAACTGCATTGATATTTGTTTTGTAGCCAATTAATTGATTCGGTACCCAGTCTATATTGTCAACATCTTTGAGTGCAGTCGGCTTGCCTAAAATGAAAAAAAAAAGTAAAAATTATGTGTTGCCCATGTTTCCTAGATTCTTTGAAAATATCTCCTACAAAATGTTTTGTACACACCTTGGCCCTTTCCAACGCATCAGAAGTTAAATTTGCTGTTCTAGTTGCCTGAATCCACAATTCACGTCTCTTTTCAGCAAGAGGACTCATCTTGTTTTCTATTTTCGAAAATAGAAGGGAATCGATGGAATGAAACATTATCTCTGCCGCTTTTACTTCCACATTTCACAATCGCACAAAATTGAGGCTTTATTGAGAAAAAAGATTTTAAAATATGACAGAAACACACACTTAGGCATAGGTAAATCAGTTTGTCCAGCAGGCTGGATTGACAACTGTCATTTACTGTCGTCTGTCAGATATGCCCGCGGTGTATTGTGTAGTTAGATACACTTTTGAGACTTTCACTACACTGCCACATCACTTTGATCAAATTCAGCTATATGCTAGACAATCTACTGATTTAGTATACATGCATTGTTTACAGACAGGATAATTTGCCAATGCCTGTGTAAAGACGAGTTGATGCGTTTTTGTTACTCCATCTACACTTTAATGTCGATATTTCCGTTCTCTTAACAATGCATGACAAAGTTTCCTTCTCTGAAGAGTAAAAGAGGTGCATATTTATGTATGTCAGTTTGACTGGAATGTTGAAAAAAGCTAGTTAACCGTCAAAATAGAGTTGACAGTAGAAGTTCATACAGAAATTGAATATTTAGGCATTAAAATAATCTTCGAAATATTAGTGACCTACATTGACGAAAAATTCCGCAAAATGATTCCACTTGTTTCTGAGTTGATGGCCATCTCCAGGCAATATGTATAAGTGATGAAGAAAACGTGTGAATCAAGCTATGACATCCATAAGAAAAATGAAAGACATGACTTTGACACAAAATCACTAGTGCCATCTACCAGCAGAGTCGATCTCTCCAAATGATATTTCCATATGTGGTGATTAATTAGAAGCTAAAAATTACAAGCCTATTTCATTAATATCAAGTTTAGCTGAAGTTTTTGAGAAAATTTTGAAATATAGAATGGAACTTTTTTTGGAAACGAATCATCTGATTTCAGAAAAACAATTTGGATTTAGAAAAAAAATTCTACTCAGGATGCCATCTGTCATTTAACTAATAATATATATCAACATCTTGATAATCAATATTCAGTTTTGGCTATTTTTTCGGACCTATCTAAAGCTTTCGATACGGTTGAGCATAACCGACTATTAGTAAAATTGGCAAATATTGGATTTCGTGGCAAGGTTCATAAGCTCCTCAAAAATTGTTCAGAAAATAAAATTCAATATGTTGAAATTGATGAAGCTAGAAGTGAAGAGAAAATCTTTCAATTCGGTGTAACGCAGGGAACCGTTTTAGGGCCACTTTTATTTAATATTTATCTCGACCTTTTTAATATTGACACTGTAGGTGAAATTCATAGTTTCGCAGATGACACTGTCATATTATATGGGGAAAAAAACTGGAATGAATTACAAACCAAAACTACATTAAATTTTGAAAAGATTAAAAATTGGTTTGATTATAACTTACAGTAAATTTTGAGGAAACAAAATATGTCCCATTCTCATTATATAATATTTCCCTACCGGACTTAGGACCACTAATACTTCATGATAATACTAGCATTGAAAAAACTGATAGTATCAAGTACTTAGGAGTTATAATTGATAAACATCTGAAATGGGGCAAACACATAGCGTTCCTTTTGAAGAAATTACGAAGTTTATTATCAAAATTCAAGTATCTCAAAACATTTATGAGCGTAAAAACCCTTAACATTCTTTATTTTTCATTAATACAGTCCCAATTGAATTATGGGATTCTGGCTTGGGGAGGGGTCATGAAATCCCACATTAGAAATCTTGAAGTTCTTCAGAAACGGTTTTTGAAAATAATATATAATAAGTCTCATTTGTATCCAAGTGAAAATCAGTACATAGAAACACATAAAATGGACATAATAATAATAATAACATTTATTCATCGCAAGAAACATTTACAGTTTATAAATAGGGATATTGAACATATAAAACGTGAAATAGAACAAAATATGATTATGTTGCAGAAATTATTCGGATATAACATCTTGACTTATATCCATAAACACAAATTGAATATAAATTTCAATAATCATATTTATAATACAAGGAATAAAAATAATATCACATTGAAAAATAGAAAAGTTTGGTTCTGAGGCGGCTGCAGCTTCATAAGCCTTTTCCCTGGGTGCGCTAATGGAGTTTGCTGTTTTTACCTTTTTTAACTACTAAGGTTTTAGTTAAAACATCAATAAAGGATAGAAATACACACGGGGGGCACTAGTTTTAAATTGCTCTTTGATAGCAAGAATCAATTTTAAAATTCCATATTCACTTTGTCAACATGCCCATCAAAAATTACACGTTTCACTTCCTGAAGTACACTCCTGAAAATCTCTATCAACCCATTGGATTTTTCAAACGCATTATAGACTAGTCGATGTTCTTGGTTTGATATAATTTAATAAAATACTCAAATGTAAAGGAGGAGGAGTCGAAACAGATTATCGATCATTTCGGTCCGTATATTTCAAAATCTTTGTTTGTTGGAACCTGTTCCAGCTCCAGATTCTTCTCGTTACACAAGTGAAGCAAGGCCACAAATGCCAGGTGAGGGGAAAGCTCATTGGATTCCTTTTCCGGGAGTAATTTCGGAAGGTTGCTGTACATCTTTGAAAAAGTGGTTGGGTTGACTTTCCTTTGTTCAGGCTGAAACAATTCAAACTATATAAATACAAACCTAAAAAAAATTCAATATGCAATGACTAGATTGCTCTGTTCTATGATGATCCACTCTAATTTTGAACAAACTCATCATTCCCACCGACAGCTCAAACGAACTCACCTCTCCGGTGATTGGAACAGTCGTAGGGCTTGTTAGGGAATGCCAAACTGCTGTCTTCAGCTTTTTCATGTCCATCTGCTTAGCTTTCATAGCGTAAGCTACATATGACTTTGGTACCTAAAAAAAAGTTTCATCTCTAAATAACCTCAAGAAAAAAAGGAACGTAATATATTTACGGTGATAAAGTAATCAAGTTTTTTTTTAGTTTCAATTTGTTTATTGAGTAACTGATCCCAAGAAGCTAATGCTTATACAGGGATATACATATAGGAAAACATTAACAAGATATAAACAGAATAAATCAAACCGTTAGATCATAATATCAACATGACGAAAAAGGAATTTTATATACTTGGGAAATTCTATTCTATTTCCTCAAGAAATATTTTTTTGATTTTGAATTTAATTCATTTATATTTTTTATTTCTTTCAAGTTTTTTTGGCAAGATATTTTAAGTAAGAACTCGAGTAAAGCAGAGATTTTCTACCAAAATTGCTTTCGATTTTAATCAAATCGAAATCATTCAACTGTCTTGTATTATAGTTATGAATACTCGAATTTGGAGTAAATTTTAGGGTCGAATGTTTATTGTTGGATGATGTCAAATGAATAAATAAACAGGTCTTCAATTTATATAGCTTTTCTAAATTGAGTAATTTTTTTGGTGTATACAAATTCACAGTGGGTTGACGATAATGCAATTTGTAAATACACTTAATTGCTTTATTCTGTAGTGTTTTTAAAGGTTGCAATAAAGAACTAGATGCTGTTCCCCAAACTGTGATCAAGTACTGTAATTTTGAATATATTTTATTTATTTTATTTATTCAATATACAGCTTCCAGACAGAACAGGGTTCCGGTATGAGGAAGTCAAAAAAAAAAACATCATAAAATTATGAACTATAAATAATAAATTGGAGTATAATATTCATTTGATAATTTGGTGAACATCATTATGCAAGCAAATATTTTTTTAGTTCTTTTGAAAAAATATGAATGGATTTGGATGATTTTATTTTTCCTGGTAGTTCATTGAAAGTTATTAATGCTGATGAAATGGGGTTATTTTTTCCTTTATTGGAATGAATCATATTTAAATGAAAGTTATTTGATATTCTGGTATCGTGGCCATGTAAATCATAATTTTTTGACAGTTTTATATTACATTTCTGAAGATTTTTTGTTAATTTATATATATATACTTAGATTTTTCGTAATCAATTAGTTGATCCAAAGTCATATTATCTGTTACTTTATATAAATCTGCAGAAGGAGTATCCCACGGTTTTCTGAATATAACTTTTATTGCTTTGTTCATTAAACGATATATTATATTTTTTTGTTTTTTAGAGCATGAAGACCAAACTGTAATGAGGTATCTGATATGAGAAACAATAAAGGCATTATATATTAGAATCTGAACGTTTTTGTTTAAGATGTGAATTCTTGGAATGGCCCCCAGGAATGGAACAATAGATTTCTTTATTTTTTCAATATGATTTTCAAAATTTAATTTTGTGTCAATTAATAAACCTAAATATTTATGGTAAGGAACCTCGGCTATCAGTTCATTATCTATCTTCAAGTTTAATTTTATATTCTTCATGTTTTTTTGTTTAAAAATCATAAAAACAGTTTTTTCCGAATTGACGATTAGGTTAATGCTGCACGTCCATTTTTCAATAAGATCAATATCATGTTTCAATGAATTTTCCAAATTGTCGATATCTTTCCCAAAGTGAAATAATGTTATATCATCTGCAAAAGAAAAGTGCATTCCATATAAATTGAGTCTTTTAATATTGTCAATATAAATTAAAAAAAGAATTGGAGCCAAAACTGAGCCTTGAGGGACGCCAATTTTAGAAAGTTTCTCATTACTTTTATATTTGTTGATTTGTACGTACTGTTTGCGATTTTGAAAATAGTTTTGGAATAGATTGAATGCATGACCTCTTATACCATAACTATATAATATATCCATTAAAATATTATGGTCCTCAGTGTCAAAGGCTTTTTTCGAATCTAAAAAGGTTGTTACTACATAATCACTATCATCTAATCTTTCATAAATTTTATTCATGAGATCAGTTATTATAGATTGGGTGTTCGTTTTTGGTTGGAAAGCATATTGAAAATTGTCTATCTTAATATTGTCAGTGATGAAATTTGTTAGTTGAATTTTGAGAATTTTTTCAAATATTTTCGCAAATATATTCAAAAGAGCTATTGGACGGTAATTTGAAACATATTTTCGTTCACCTGATTTGTATATCGGTTTCAGAATAGTTCTTTTCAGATAATCAGGAAAAACTGCATCTTCAATGCTTTTGTTTATAACGAGAGATAGAGGCAAACTTATTATATCTACAATGTCTTTCAAATTTTTAAACTGAAATAGATCATTTTCAAGTATTTCCGAGGAATATAATTTCTTATTATATTTATCATGCAAAAAAAGGCTGTCAGAACTATTGCAGGTGCAGGTCCAAGTGAATCATGCAGGAGTATTTTTATTGAGCTCGGTATGATGACTTTACCAACCCTTTTTATATATCATTCTCTGATAGAAATACATTACAATCTGGACTCTTATAGCAAACATAAGGATATTCATAAATATCATACACGAAATAGTAACATGTTGAAGGCTCCCAAATTTCGTCTTGCAACTTCACAGAAAAATACACTGGATGTTAATCTATACAATAATCTCCCAAATTATTTCAAATCGTTAAATTCATTGAAGTTCAAGAAACTGCTAAAACAATGTCTGCTCAAGCACAGTATATACTCCATTGATGAATACTATGCTGTCACTTCAAGAGAAACTTTTCATCAAGAGCCTGCCTGCCATCCGCATTAAAATGCAATATTCAAAACTTTTCGCTTAAAACAGGAGTGGATGACTCCATCTTTTATTTTTTTGTGAGTGTTTCTCTTCAATATTCAATCTGTCAACTTATTAGTTCAAGGTACATTTTAGTCTTTTCAATATTTTTCTTGTAATGTGAATTTTGTCTCTTTTATTATGTAAAGTGTGATTGTATTGATGATAAGCTTATATGTTTTTAACATATTTCAAGTTGCTCTTGACGCGTGTAACGAAATTTTGTTCGACACACTAAATAAATGATTTGATTTATTTTATATAGAATACCGATTACTGGAGATATACTTTTCCTCAGTATTTGGGTATGAATCGACCACGAAAGAGTAGGATCGATATATAGCCCCAAAAACTTGATTGAATCAGTATATTTCATTACATCTTCCTTAAGCTTTATTTCTAAACAACTAGCGAAGTTGTAAGCTACATAACATCAATGAATTTTGTCAAATTCAAAATAAATGAACATAAGATCTCAATTTATGGACACAAAGTTGATTTTCACTTATCTCAAGGCAGGTAGCAGATTTTGAATTTTGGTAATCATAACTGCCATGTATTAGGTACAGCAGTTCTGTCATCAAAGGCAGTATGATCGGCGCCAACTAAAATGAGTCAGCGCAGAAACAAAAATCGTTCCGTGTTAATTTCGCATTGTCAGTGACGCAACAGCCAGAAGTAAATAGTCTGTGGCCAATAGCTATCTCTGGGGGCGGGTACAATGCGCATCAAAATCTCATCTTAGTTGGCGTCGAAAATACTAGATTTGCTCTCTTAGCCTATTAATAATTATAATAACTGTATATGCAGTCTCAGTTCTATGAATGTACAGCTTTGTGTCTTTTAAAAGAAGCAGTTGCTTGAAAATTTCACTGCTCACTGCACTGTTAAGCAAATCCAGATCTGAAGCTATGTATGACAACTGAAGCTATTTGTCAGATGGAAAATTTCATACAAGAATCCCTTCAAAAATTGAGTTTTTTTTACAGATTAAAAAAACCAAATGGCTAGCTAGAAAAACATTTTTCTGTTCGATATTTTATTTTATAAATGAAGGTTGCCTCATGTTGGGTATAACTATTTATGCTTAACCACATTTGTTTTCTAGAAGGGGGGTAATTTGATAATGTTTGGAGAAACCTTTTTTTTGGCTTTCTTATGCAGCGTGGATTGTCGACTTACCATTTCTGGGTTATCCACAAGATTTTCGGCCATATTATGCGGTTGCTCCCTGTTGATATGTTCTTCGATCTCATTATCGCTACCAACGCCATCTTCTAAGGGTCCGTCCATGGCTCCGTTGTCGTCCTAGAGGTTGGAAGAAATTTTAATTTCGTAAAAGGGTTCGTCTGAGTGATGAGCAATAACTGTTAAATCAATTCAAGACGCCCTGCCATATATTCTGCTAGGTCACCTATGTAGACATGTCTGTCAATCATGCTAACAAGTTATCGGTGAGATTGAACCTTGGGTTAAAGTGGAATCTTTTCATAAAGATCAAATCAATTTATTCACAAAAAATATATGAGATAAACATTGAATCAACAAAGATGAATTACCCTAACACCAAACTAATATCACTCGACGCACGCTTTGCTAACAAGGTTAGTATCTTCAGAAGAAAATGTATCATAGCCATTGTTCCCCCTGAAGATTCTAACCTTTTTGAGAGTCATTATTTTGTAGTGGATGAACGTTTTCTCCGTAGTTTTTTAGGTTAGTAACCTACCACAAACTAAGAAAATATTAATTCTTGATTTTTTTCGGATTGTGGTAAGTTACTAACCCAAAAAAAAACTACGAAGAAAATGCCAACCTTGTTAGCGAAACAAGCAAGTGAAATTAATTTTGAGTTGGGGTAATTGTTCTTTATGAAAAAGTTTCATTCTATAAACTGGCAACAGAAATAAATAGCAATTCAAAGAACGTCACAAATAAAAAAATATTACAGATCTACATGTCTGTCCCGACAGTTTAGAAACTCTGGTCTCCTATCACTGGATCTTCGAAAAGCCTTCGATACGGTCGATCACAAAATTTTATGAGGTATATTATATCAAATAGGGGTAAGGGGAATAGTTCATGCCTGGTTTCAAAATTATTTGATAGATAGAAAGCAATTTGTCTACATGGAGAAAAGAACCAGTTCACTCAAAACTGTCTTATGTGGTGTTCCTCAAGGATCCACTCTTTGACCGGTTTTTTTTCTCGTATATATAAATTCTCTCTCCAATTTAGATTTGAAAGGAAAAATCAAAATGTTCGCAGACGATACATCAGTAATATATGGGGCAAATATTAAATATGAAATTAAAGTTGATATGTTAAAAGATCTCCAAAAAATATCATCTTGGCTGATAAGTCACAAATTATCGTTGAATTTCGAGAAATCTTCATTCATGTTTATCTCTAAAAAATCGAATTTATCAAAATCTGACCATCCCATCAAAATAGATAATTAAATCATCAAATATTCTTCTATTGTGAGATTTCTGGGCATATACATAGATGAACATTTGACATGGAGTAAACATTTGGAAATTCTGAGAAAACAGATCTCTCCAATTATAGGAGTACTTTTTGAATTGCGAAATTTTCTGCCTTTGAAATATTTGAAATTAATTTATTTTTCTCTGGTATATTCTAGATTTCAATACCTAATTCCGGTTTGGGGATTAGCAACAAAAACCTTATTAAGACCTCTGAAAGCTTTACAAAATAAATTAATTAAATGTATTTATAAATTTGATTATATAGAACCTACAAAAAATGTACAAACCCAATCAACTGTTAGATATATCTTCAATACACACACTAAAACTCTGCACGTTCGTTCATTTGGTTAAAAATTAATTGAAACATTCTAATCTCATCTTCATAATCAATAGCCACCAACAATTATTACAAGGGAATAGTGTTATATAATGGATTACCTGATGCAATAAAAAATTTTGGAAAAATCACTTATTGCGATAGGTGAAGGACTACTTTATTTTATTCTCATTGTTATTAATTTATTATTCCTCTGAAAAGTCTGATTTCATTATCGTACTTTATTTTTTATATTTTTTTTGTTTTTCTCTCTATTTATTTGATTCATTATTCATTTGTTTCTAATTTTTCCTTTTATAAACTTGTAAGTTTCTTGGGAAATAAACATCATTCAATTAAAAAAAAAACTCATACCGAAATTTTTTTCCGGTATGAATGTATGATGGCACTCTATGCTTCCTAATGAAATTCGTTATTTCATTGGTTAAGCAGAAATGGATAACAGATAAAGTTAGGCGGTAGCTAATGTGACATCGACCAATACTCCAGTCTATAACGGTAAAAAGAGTGTAAACTGTGTATTTATCCCATACAGCACCGATTCGTATGAAAATTAAGATATAGGTTCCACTTACCCTCTATTTCATAATCTACCCTGTGCCGAGGGTAGCTTTTTTGGAGGGGAGGTAAAAACCACCCCTATTCGAAAAAAAATATCAAAATTTTAGATTGGAGCATGTAATGAACTGAAATCATATTCATATCAGTAAAATCAGTCGATTGATAGTTTTTAATTTAATTTATGGTTCAGTTATCAGTGTCAGCCCTTAACACCCCCCCCCCTTATGACAGAATATCATCAGAAAATAATAATTAACATGCTATTTGGCAGTTATTCAACTTATTAGCATCTAATTTGAGATTTAGCTTATATCATCAGAGGTGAAAACTACTCCTATTCAAAAAAAATACAAAATACTAGTTTTGAGCGTGCAGTCATCTGTAAATACGTTGAATTAACCTTGATAGACAATTTCTGATCTATTGAACAATTTCGACCCCTAAAAACAACCCTTATGAAAGTTTTCATTAAAAAATTATATCGAAATTTTTATTGAGTTGCCGTCTGGCTAATAAAACATTTAGACTTTTGAATTGTCTCATCGAATTTTCTTGGCCCTCCTTTTATATATATATATATATATATATATATATATATATATATATATATATATATATGCCTGAAATATAGTTACTATGTTACTATTCAATATACTAATGTACATACTAATTTTTACAAAAATTGTTTTTGTTTTTTTTCCATAACTCGCTTAGTCTTCAAGCAATCAAATCCAACAAAAAAGTATTTTGTAGCTTTTTTCAAGAGCTATGAGCTCATTCACATAATTTTCTGTTTCAGATTATATTTTTGAAAAGGTTCATGCTGATAGGGCTCAAAAAAGGTACTTTGCTGCGCGAACCCTCACAATATTTAACTGGCCATATCTTACTCTATTTTCATCCTGCAGAAAAAAATGAATCACCAAAATTTTCAGAGAAGAATAACCTTCAATTTTGTACCTCAGGAAATTTTGCATGTGATCAATACTTTTCGAGTTATCTCGAAGAAATGGTGATTTTTCGCTGAATTACGTATATGATTTTTTCTCTTCAATCTCATTTTTTTCCAAAACTACGTACTTGAAATCGATGAAAAACCCGAAACTCATTATTAGAACATGAATGAAGTGAATTCTGAAGTAACAACAATTTCTTTCGAAGGAGGGGGAAGAGAGGATGAGTTATTCACAATTTTTTTTCAACGAAAAAATAGGATTCAACATTATTTCCTTCATACCTCGGTCAGTTTTGATGCTAGAAACTTTGATAAATATCAAAAATGAAGGATTTTTGGAGGACTTCAAAAAAGGTCGAATGAGTTTTTCCCGAAATATGCATTGGTTTTTGGTTATTGTACGTAGAAACTTTCCATTTTGGCGTTTGAAAATACCAATCAACTTTCAACTAGCAATTTTTCAGTTTGTAGTTGGTTTGCATACATCACAAATGAACGATCGCCTTTGTTTTTTCAAAAGCTATAATTTTGCTCTCTGCAGGTTTTTCGATTATATGCATATTTTTCCAGTTATTCGCGAAAAAGGATCTGAAAACGTGTTTTTTTTGCCTGAAAAGCGACAATTTCATTCGCGAATAAGTCGAGAAGTATTGCTTTTCAGAAAAAACTTCATTGAACAAAAAGTGCTTAAAATTAGTCAATCTATTGATTTCCGCACTCATTTCCAATAAAATTTTTTTCACCCCCAAGAAGGGGTGGCATCCATTCCCAGGGAGAAAGCAACCCTCGGCACGGGGTAGATTTTGAAAAAGAGGGTATGTAGATCCTGAATTCAAATTTTCATGCGAATCGGTGCTTTATGGGATAAATACACGGGAAAATGGTCGTAGACTGGACTACAAAGATATATTTTACAGAGAATAGATATCTCAATCCTGCTATTATGCTTGCCTCATGAGATTGCGCGCAGTATTGAGAATCGTTCGGGTTCTCGTATTTGTAGGGAGTGACCTCGTAATCGAGCTGGTCGGGTCCGTCGTTCGTCTGTTGTTTCTTCTCCAACGGACACACCCCCGGTTTGAGCATCAGTTCTCTGGTATTCGCCAACATCCGAGCGCACGTCTGATCCAGGAGAGGTAAAGTGATCCTGAAACAATCGCAGAGTTTTTAGTTTTCCGGGTTTGTAATCTGCCACCGTCTGAAGAAATTTTAAAATTTTTGTCTAAAGTATCTGCGTTGAAAAACTTTTAGTTTTATTCATTTGATATTGACAAAAATAGAAATGACCCAAAAAATATGTGGAAATATCTTAAACAACTTGTGAAACCAATTGATACTCTTAATATAAAGAGAATTATGTTTGAAAATAGAAATGGGAAAAAAGTCTGTGATAATCCAATAGAAATTGCCCATAATTTTAATGAATATTTTGTAAACAGCATAATCGAAATAGAAAATAGTATATATTGTGATGAGATATGGACACCGATTACCCATGAACCCATAAACAGTAAGTTGTGCCAGTTCAAAGAGATAAACATGACAACTTTACGTAAAATAATCTTTTCTCTTGATAAAGTGAATAAAAGCGAAATTATTAATAGTAAATTCTTAAAAGAAACTTTCGATGTGTTTGGGTATGTAATATTGAATCTTGTAGATACTTCCTTGTCCACAGGACTGTTTCCTGATCAGTACAAAACTAGCACAGTCACTCCAATTCCAAAAATAAATAATACAATTGATGCTTGCAATTTCCGACCAATTAACAGTCTCCCAACGCTTGAAAAAGTACTGGAACTGGCAGTATATGAACAACTTGTTGAATACTTTAATAAAAATAACTTATTTAGCGATAATCAGTCTGGTTTCCGCAAGAATCATTCATGTGAAACGGCATTACAGATGACGGTTACAGAGTGGAAGGGAAGTATTGATAAGAAAGAATATGTTGCTGCTGTATTTTTAGATTTCAAACGTGCCTTTGAAACAATCAATAGAAAAACTTTAATAAATAAACTGAAGTATTATGGTGTGAATGGAAAAGCTTTGAAGTGGTTAGGAAGCTATCTTAGCCAAAGAAGCCAAAGGACAAAAATCTGTGATATAATTTCTGATCCAATTATTAATGATATAGGTGTACCACAAGGCAGTGTTTTGGGTCCATTGCTATTCATTATTTATATAAATGATATCAATAATGTACCTGGATCACACCATATTAACCTATTTGCTGATGATACCCTTGTATATACAAAAAACTGTGATTTAGAAATAGCTGTAAGAAATATCAATATATCTTTAAAGAACATCGAAAAATACCTACAAATAAATAAACTCAAACTGAATATTAGCAAAACCAAGGCAATGATTGTTTCATCAAATTCGAATCAAAGAAAGATTGATAATAACCCAATTGATATCACCATATTCAATAGCCAACTCACAATTGTAAAAGAAATTAAGTATCTTGGATTTATTATAGACCATCAGTTAACTTTGAATAAGCATGCCGAATATACTATTAGAAAGATTTGTAAAAAAATGTATTTTTTCTCTAGAATTTCGAAATCTTTATCAACATATGCCAGATTAACATGTTACAACTGCATAATACGGCCACACTTTGACTACTGTGCTACACTGATGTATCTTTTCAACCGGAATCAAATGGGACAATTGCAGAAATTACAAAATCGAGGTATGAGAATCATTCTGAGATGCAATCAATATACCCCCATTGAATCTATGTTGAACACCCTACAGTGGCAGCCGGTATATAAAAGACTATATTATTTGAGCATGATTTTTATTTACAAAATAACGAGTGGGTTACAACCCGCATATCTTAGCAGATATTTGGTCCGAAATAGTGAACTTCATTCATATAATACAAGAACATGTAATACATTTCATATATCCCGAACAAATTACAAAAGTGGAATGAATTCGCTGTTCTTTAGGGGTCTAGATAGTTTCAATAAGTTACCTGATGAAATAAAAAATGTAAGTTCCGTAAAAGTTTTCAAAAAGCTATTATTAGAATATGCCAGATAATTTTTTGACGTACTGTGAAATTATTTACATATATGAAACCATATTAGGAAATCCTAAAATAAAGTCTATCTATCTATCTATCATTTGATCGAAAATAACGTGAAAAATTCGAATTTGAAATTTACCATAAATACCCACGACTATTCAACAAGAAAAGCAAATGACTTTTCTCTGGCTGAATTTAGAACAAATTATTGTAAAAAATCTATAATGTATGAAGGCGTCATCTTTTATAACAACTTACCGAAAACATTGAAAAATAGAAAAAATACTAATTCATTTAAGAAAAACTTGAAAAAATACTTATTATCTTGAACTTCATTCACTCTTTTCTTTATCATTTTATTATGTCTCACCCATGACTATATCATGTATAAGTTTTTTTCTTCTTGTTTTTGTTAATGAAGCACTGAATTTAACTGCTTACAAATATTTAATTTCGTTAAATGTATGGATTTTTTTTTCCTTTATACTTGTGAAAATTTCATTTATCGACTATGTACTTGTGTGTTTTAGTCCCTATTCATAAACATGTAATGTTTCTTGGGATAATAAAATTGAATTGAATTTAAAAAAAAAACACTAAAATAGTCAGCAACTTGTAGATTGCATCAAATTTGTCTACAAACAAAACAGACAAATAGTCAAATGCAATACGTACTTAACTTGTTTCTTGATTTTTCTGTCGTATATTTTATTTATTTATTGAATATACAGCTTCTAGACAGAACAGAGAGTTCTGGTATGAGGAAGTAAAAAAATTACATCATAAAATTATTTACGTTAACAATAAATTGAAGAATAATATTCATTTGATGATTTGGTGAACATCTTCATGCAAGCAAATATTTTTCAGTTATTTTCAAAAAATATGAATGGATTTGGATTTTATTTTTTCTGGTAGTTTATTGAAAGTTACTAATGATGATGAAATGGGGTTATTTTCACCTTTATTGGAATGAATCAAGTAGTTTGATTCTAGTATTGTGGCCATGAGAAGCATCATTTTTTGACAACTTAATATTACATTTCTGAAAATATTATGTTTATATATATATATATATATATATATATATATATATATATATATATTGTCTGTAATTTCATATAAATCTGCAGGAGTATCCACCGGTTTTCTGAATATAACCTTTATTGCTTTGTCCATTAAGCGATATATCATATTTTTATATTTTTTGGAGCGTGAAAACCAAACTGTGATAAGGTATCTGATATGAGAACTTATGAAGACATTATATATTAGAAACTGGACATTCATATTCAAAATATTAATTATTCTAATAGCCCTAAGAAACGGAACAATGGAATTTTTATTTTGTTGATATGATTTTAGAAATTGAATTTTAAGTTTTAATATATCTAAATATTTATGATTAGGAACTTCAGCTATTGGATTATTATCTATAAATTTAATTTTATATACTTTATGTTTTTTTGTTTAAAAATCATAAAGTTCTGAAATTTGATGCAACATCTTTCAAATTTTCAATTTTTGACATAACTCTTATGAAAGATCAGAAAATCACAAAACACTACAATTTTTAACCAATCGGAGTTTTCTGAAAAGAAACAGATATTTTTCAAAAACGTTAACAGGGTAAATATTCTATTTAAAAACATGATTCTTTTTGTTGAGAAAATGGTATTTCGAGATACCATTTCTTGGCTTTCTCTTCTCCAAATAAAAGACAGCTACTTCCCTTCTTGTATGGCGTGATGAAGAAGTCGCATGTGTTGTATACAATTTATAAACAAAGCACTTTCAAATTATGAATCAAATGGGTACCATTTATAGGATATTCCTATTCAACATGAAAGAAAATAAAAAAATTCACCAGGATTTATTTTAGAACCCATACAAGCCTGTTTGTCTCAGAGAAAACTACCCCTACTGCTAAACTACATTCCAATAATGATTTGCTTTAATTGCGGCCCTGGGAAAATATCATATTCTCGTTATTGTTTCACTGCGCTGAATCTTGGATGGAAATATACTACAGATACAACAAATATTTATGAAAAATGTAGTTGAGACCCATTCATTTCCACAAATTGAAACGAACCTTCAGTAATGGTATTAGCATGATTGTTTCAATAGTTATATGCTCTTTTTATATGGATTTGAAAACTATGCACGTCTCATTCACATAGAAAGATGATTATGGTAATCTCGGTCCATGATGACCATAATCAAAGCTTGAAAATACATCAAGTGAAATGCAGGGCAGGAATGGCAACTAAATTGGGCAGAAAAAGACAGTTCCATATTTGAAGAAAAAATGGTGGAGATGGTCGTTAGCCAATGAAACACTTTTTCAATAATATTATGATGCCAAATGGTATAGTATACGAAATACATGAAAAAATTCCTCTTGCATTTTCTGTAGTTTGGAAAATGAAACGCTACAGCAAGAAAACAACAATTAACAATTTTCAAATATTTCAAAAACGTCTGGTGATTTTTTTCATCAAAATAGACCGTTTGATTGACCGTTAAAATAGGCAACTTTTTTTTTAATATAACCAAAGTGCCAACTTCGATGTTCCTGGGATCTCAGTTAATAAGCTTTTCACGGAAAATTTATATTCGAATAGGATTTCGACTGGATAAGTAAGTAGAAACATTTTTATCGAGACAATTTCACTCATGTAAAAAATATCCCATAAGCCGCCGTGATTTTGTCATTATGAAAGCGAAAAAACTTTGCCTTAAGTTTTTCAGCGAGAAAACAGAACCTAACTCTTGAAAGCATGGCAACCAGAATTGTAAACGAATCTTTGACGGCGTCTTTGTCAATTTTTCACTTGCGTTGTCAGAAGAGTATATCTGATCTGTGAAAACAATTGTACTTTTCCATTGAATTGAAAAAACTAAACTGTATTCATTCAATTGTCATACCGAATTACACTCTTTTTTTCGTCGAAGAAAACTTGACATTTATGATTCGAGTTTAGTTGCCTTCCGGCAAATTAACTCAAAAAACTGACAGAAAAAATTACTCGTCCTAAGGACTCGTAATTTTTTCAAAGGCAGGTTTTTCGTTGAGTTGTCAGGCAACAAAATTCTCATCGGAATGTCAAGTTTACTTCGACAAAACAAGCTCTCGTGTAATTATAAGTGAGAAACAACCGACTACTACGCACTTGTTGATATCGACGGAGGCGGGTTTCTTCTTGACGACGAGCTTCCTAGACAGATCGATGTCGACCTTTACCGTGAGGTCGATCATTTCGGGCTCGTTCCTCTTCCTGCCCTGCCGGTGCTCCTTGGTCGACGTGACGCTCCTCTGTTGGCCTGAGAACCTCGCCGCCGATCTGCGCAAGAACTTGAGCTTCCAATGGTGCGGCCCCGCCCAAATCTGGTCGATGAATTTGCCGGTGCGCGAGTTCACGATGGAATTGTAAGAGTACTCGGACGTGTGACCGGTCTCGTTCACCGATCGGAAGTCGACGATGCGCGCTATTTCGCCGTCTCTCAGCTGCGGCGCTCCCATTTCGTGGATCGATTGGATGTCGTCGTCGTCGTTTAGGTCTACGTCGACTGCAAATATAGGGAACGTTCAGGTAAGTTTGAATGGGATGAATAGCAATAGTTGGACGAATAGCAACGTTGCGTTGGGATGAATAGGAACAGCGGGATGAATAGCCACTGGAATGAATAGCAATAGTGAGATAGATAGCCATTGTGGAATGAATAGCGATGGTGGGATAAATAGCAACACTAGGATAAATAGCAACCGTAATAGAAATAGCGACAGTGAAATTGATAACCGCTGTGGAGTGAATAGCAACTGTGGAATGGGTAGCAACACTAGGATAAATAGCAACCGTAATAGAAATAGCGACAGTGAAATTGATAACCGCTGTGGAGTGAATAGCAACTGTGGAATGCGTAGCAACAGTAGGATAAATAGCAACCGTAATATAAATAGCGACAGTGAAATTAATAACCGCTGAGGAATGATATCATTTAGTGCATTCAAATTGAAGAGTGTTCTTGAAAATGTTTTTTACTTTCAATTCATTCAAAAAATCAAGTAATAATTTACGATATTTCAAACAAAACTTTTCTTCATGACAGATGAATAAGGTCAAATATTGAATAATGGTTCATCTGTAATATGAATAAAAAAGTGTTAAAGATCCATACCATCAGCGTCGTTGTTTTCGAAAATATCATGTATGGAACCATCAAGTTCAGGAATCGGAATGCCATCATCATCAAAAACAACTGGTTGCAATTGGCTCAAGATCGATTTTTCTACGCCCAACCTAGAAGAGAAGGAAATTTCGTTTGGAAACTCCACTATATAAATCAAATTCACAGTCTTGGAACCAGTTTAAAAACACACGAAGATTGGTTCTTTGTTCCAAGTTTCTGCAATACTCACTGTTTTTCTTCATTGTCTGGATCCCACTCATCCAGCCTGAAATCGCTGAAGGGATGGTTGATTTTAGTCACGCGTTCTGGTAATTGCGGTAGAGACCCAAATGGAATATTCTCCTTATTCTGGACAGTTGTGTCCCGTTCATCGAACATGGTTTTAATTTTGTCACTGAAACACATGTTTGATATTAGCAAGAGGAAATGTGAGGAGGCAAAGTAAATTATTCACCCAACTTGGGTCAAAATCACTGGGAGCATAAGCATCATTATTGCAGGTTTCGAAATTCTAGGAAATATTTTGATAAAGCTAATAAAGCCACATTCAACTTTAACAAAACACACAGCTTTTTTTTCAAGGAAGGCCAGCGTGACATTATTGTAAAAGAGCATAGCATTGAATACAATGTATCAGAATCTTGGGCATACAAATTGACAGCAGACTAAATTGTAAAGACCATGTTGTCACCCTGGAAAAAAATCGAATGGTGCCTATGCAATAAGAGTCATTGTGAGTGAGCTAGGTACAGTAGCAGCCATGTATTTTTCAACGGTGGAAGCTCTACGGCATACCATTTTGGGGAGGGTGTAGTATACAAATTCATAGCTATTTCTGTTTTATAAAAGAGAGCTATCAGATACCTTTGCAAGGCTGGCTATAGAGAATCATGTAGACCTCTCTTTGTCAAAAACAAAATCTTAACCCTTCTGGCACTTTTGATTAGGATACTGTCTGCATCATTCAAAAAGACAAGAGTTCTTTTCCCACCAAGAATCATGTTTATAACACACGGCAAGATACCAATACCCGACAGCTTATCCCAGCATCAAAGCTTATTTAAAACTCTTTTATTTATAATGGTTTGAAAATGTATAACCACTTGCCAGAACAGATCAAAAGTATTGGAGTTTATTGTAATTTTAAGAGGGTAGTAAAAAACGAACTAATGGAATGCACATTTTATATCATTGAAGAGTTTTTTTATTTCTTCTTTTTGAATTAAGAGTTTTTTTATTTCTTCTTTTTGAATTCTTGTTCTTTGTGTACTTCATTATTATTTCTTTACCGACTGGCTTTAGATTTCATACAGTAAAGTTGTATTATAGACTATTGGCACATATGTGTACCCTTTTTCATATAATATATTTTTTCACATACTGCATGTGTATATGCACCCCAAGTTTATTAAATACTAGGTATAGGTAATATTTTGTTTTATTTTGATTTTTGACTTCTGACTGCTTTATTACAAGAATTTACATTTTCAAACAATAAAGCTATTTCTGACTCTTCTGGAAAATTGATTGCAACCAAGTTTATAACACACACACAGCTTGCTGGCAATTAATTTAAAATTCACAAGGCCACGGCAATTTTAGGTAAAACAATATATAGCGAAAATGAAGTGAAAAATGTAGTTCTTTTGTAGTTCTTTGTATCGTAGTTGGCAAAATGTTACTCAAACACATTTTACGAATTTCTAGTAGACTGTCATTTTTGCAGAATATGTCAAAAGTTACAAAATTACAGCGCTAACGTCGCGCACGGTCCCGATAACTAACCAACATTTCCAAAGATTATAGTAGTTGGCCACTTACAGCAGCAGGAAACTAGTGCAACTCTCTTTGAAAGTGTTCGTGTAAAGATTTTCCATCGTCCCTGTATCGGCATTAACCCTGGTCGTAAATTCTAAGGGTTCCAATTTCGGCAGCGGACCGCAGTGTGGCTTGGAACTGTCAGAAACAGTCATTTTTTTACCCGATAAATTAACGCGTTTTTTCTTCTTTTTCTTCTTCTGAACGTTTTCACCTTCCTCTGCTCCTTCATTTTCCGCGCCCTCTTCATCTGAAATGAGACGATTAGACTATTGTTCATACCAAATAGAATATCTGTAATGTACAGGGTATTTCATGATGGGACTATTTGAACAATTTCTGTTAGTCATCAATGGAGATATTATATCAAGAAAGAAACTACCTTATTGACAATATGAGAGATCAGTTGAGGACTAGCTGATGTCAGATGAATCGAATTATATCTAATACATCCAAACAGTTAATGTTTACAGTTCTGAATGAAAAAGTTTGAGATATATTTTATTTTTTCATATTTCCCTCTTTCATGAGAGCAACTGATGGCTAATTTTCTTCGATGCTGTAGCTTTCTGGGCTGTCTTTCTGGATTTTTAGTAACGCATTTGCTATTTCAAGCATAGGGAAACTCAATGGTGATTCTATATTATTTTCTTTGTGGCATAACTTAACAGCATCAACCGACTTCATCTGGTTGATAAGGAGAAGTATAATCTAAATCAATTATTTACAATCAGTGTGCAGAATTCAAGCATTATCATTTGAAAACTATTGATGTACAATATCCAACGGCACGTATTTTACCGTAAAATAAAGACATTTTTTGACATGAGCCTAATTCAGAAATAATGGATGAGAAACTCTGCACGTTTGATTCTACAAAATCTGGAAAAGTTTTCCACCAAGTTGTAACAAATTTCATTCAAGGATTTTGGAAAATCTCCACAGAAATATTAAGTTTTTGAAGTTAAGAACTTGAATCAAGAATAAAAGTGGCATAAAGTAATTTAAGTATTTCATTCAAAATTTGTGGTGTTGAAAATGAAGAATATACAGTGTGCCCTCTCTATCCTAGCACTTTGATAGCACAGGGTATTGAAGCGTGATAGCTCATTTGACTCTGCAATAAAAAAATGTCTGTCCAATTGATGTTTCGTTGATAGGTGAACCTAAGCTTCTGAGAACCGCCTGGCTGGTTACAATGGAATAAAAGGTAAAAATACAAGTTGGTGTAGACATCTTTTGATGAATATTTTGAAGGCTTTAGAAGCATATTAAAATATATACAAACATTTACATTCAAAGGAAAATATGTGTCTGATCTATATTTACCCCAAGAGATGTTGAATATAATTTCTGATAAATGTCAAATACTTACTATAAAGTCATCATAAAAACATCCCAAATATGATTCCATTCAAAAAAAATAAAATAAAGTACTACTACTACTAACCATCATCTGCAGCTGGCATCTTTTCAGCTGCTCTTGCCATGCTATTAGCCAACTTGAACCCCTCAGAGTGGATGTCATCTACCCGAATTCCGTATACCTTGGCACTTATATCTATAGATGTGCTTGCCACTTGCAAACTATCCTTACTCGATTTCTGGCACAATGGTTTCAACAAATCTATGATTTGAAGCTTCCATGCGTTCTTTGAGTTGATTTTCTGAAGAGGAAGGAAAAACATCTAGTAATTCAATTTAATCACAATCACAATGGTGAATAAACTACTACAAGGAATAAAGTATTTGTGAAACCGAGGCCAAAACTTATCAACAAAAACACTGGAACAAATTTTTTTCTTCGATTAATCACTAGAAAACAGTGATTGCTAAAAAAAGGAAAAATTTTGATAGAGGCAGTAATTTCAATAGAACTGATATGTGAACACTATTACTTACAGCCCAAGAACACTTCACAAAGACACTTTCTAAAGGCATGGTTTGATCTAAGGACATGTGAAAGACTGAGCAACAATATTAGGAATAGCCAGTACTTACGTTTTCTGTAAATAGGTGGGTACAAATAATAAACTGTTCCTTTATGAAAGTTTCATTCAGTGAAGAGGATCGTGGGGATAGATTTGATAGTCTTTTGTGAATGTCCTGCTGATGTCTTCTATCAGACCTCTCCTCATCATCATTCGATTCCTCAAGTAAGGAAGAGTTGGGGGAAACATTCAACGATTTTCGCAAAGGCGACATTTGGGCTGCATTCTTCAACAGTGTTCTTCGACGTAAATCATTAGTAATACCGGGTCTTGGAGTGGATGTTTCCATGGTTTTTGATTATTTCAATCTGTAGGACACAGGCAAAACCAAACATGAAATATCCTTATATGAGTTCTATTTTTTTTGGTTCTTAACCTACCACAATCTGAAAAAATGAGAATTAATATTAAGAACCCAAAAAGCTAAGAAAAATGACTTTCAAACAGTATCCTCATACACTTCTGGACCAATGTAATATTAGACTTTTGCAATAAATACATGACCACTTTCTACCCTTTTCCCAATGATCGTCGTGTCGACCGCTAGTACAATCACAACGTAACCATTTGTTTTTGCTTTTCAATTTTTGAATCCTTTTCGATATTCTCGGATTTTCAATTTTCAACGGAATCTTCTTCTTCGTTTGTTTTCTTGGTTTTCTGACTCCGTGTTGGGTCAATTTCACCAGAATGGATTTTTGCGAGTAACCCGGTTACAAAAGTCGGTAACCGTCAAGTTATAACCCCCACTTCACGAAATTTCAAAACTGGTAACACAAACTTGATTTCGCAAAAACGTGCGTGAAAAATCTGGTTATATTTTATGGAAATATTGAAATATCAAGTTGTTTTCGAAGATTTCTTCCAAAGTGACAATGATTTATATTTCCACATTTTGAACTTGGTTAATGATTGAGATTCACGATTACCAATAGGAAAAACATGTGAAACTCATTTAAGGATGCCAATAGATCATAATATTAAGTTGAACCAGTATCATGAAAATACGTTTTTCGTTTTTCCAACTATTTCGAATAAAAAAATACACTTTCAGCCAGTTGCATGCTAATGCACTGTGAACTGTCTACAATTGTGTGTTTCTCTTCCTCTGTCTCTGTCGTTGAGGTGGGGAATGTAAACTCCAAATGAAACTTTGGAGTCAGATTTTGAGCCATCAGTGAAAATCATATTGTAGTTTGGCCAAGTAGTATAGACTATGTCTAAAAGTGAAGCAGTATTATTACTACAGTCTTTATCCGTTTTACTAAGACCGATGTTAAGAAATGTGTCAAATGAACCATAAAAAGTGTCTATTGGGGAAGTAAATATAGGATTGTAAGGAAAAGCTATAATTTGGTTGAAGGGAGGACCCAGAGAATCTTGAATAGATTTGAATAAAACAGATGATTTCATCTGATTAGAATTAGAGTTATTAATGAGTGCTGAAAACTTTCGCATCTTGTGGACAGTAGGGTTCGATAGTATACCTAAATTTTTAACAATGAATCTGAGAGTCAACTTGTTTTGTTGAAGCTCAATTGGAAGTTGGTTCGCCTCAACTAAAATAGCATTGGTGGGAGTAGAATTCATCAATCCAAGACAGAGTCTAAGAGATTTGAACTGGATACTGGACAATTTCCTAATGTTAGAGTTACAAGTATTCCCATACATAATTAGGCAATAATCTATTCTTGAAGCAATCATAGCACTGTGCATATTTAACATTATTTTAGGATCTGCACCCCAGCTGACTTTTGCCAGGTATTTGAGTATGTTCAAGATCTTCAGACATGTATGAAATATTTCCTGAACATGAAGTTTCCAATTAAGTTTCCTATCAAAGAACAAGCCTAGAAGCTTATGGTGCTCGACTTGAGTAATGACCTGGTTTGAGATTTCAATATTTAAGGGTATCTGATGATGGGAATTAGAGAAAATCATACTTCTGGATTTGTCTATGGATAATGTCAACCCATGAGAATCCAGCCAGCCTTCAAGGGAAAATATAGCCCGATTGATTGAGTGAATAGCGACTGAGGGAAGATCATGAGATTTGTATAAAGTAATGTCATCAGCATATTGAATATATTTGCAATGAGGGGAGAGAGCATCCCAAATAGTAACTGTATATAAATTGAACAATAACGGACTGAGAACAGACCCCTGTAAAAGTCCTTTAAAGCTTTTCCTGTGACCCCATAATTTCCCTTGCTTGTCTCTTATAAAAATATCTTTCTCTTTGATTAAGTTATAAATTATCCTAACAACATTTTTATCAATACGTAAGGCCAAAAGATTTGATATAAGTATATCTGGCATGACATTATCATAGGCAGACTGAATATCAAGAAAAACGGCAACAGTTTGATTCTTTTTTAGTTTGCTTATTTGTAAGTCCATATAAAAGTCGAAGAGAGCTTCCGTAGCGCCTCTTCCTCTTCTAAAACCATACTGATGATAAACTAATATATTATTATGCTCGACCCACCACTCCAGCCGATATTTGATCGACAACTCAAAAGTTTTTTTTAAGCATGAAGTTAATGCAATAGGACGATAGTTACTAATGATATTTGGATCTTTTCCTGGTTTTAGAATAGGAAGTAATATAGTTTCATTCCAGGTTTTAGGAATGCTTACGTTATTCAACCATAAATCATTATAAAAATCAACCAGCCATTTAAAAGCATGAGAAGGCAAATATTCAATCATTTTATATGATATTTCGTCTTTTCCCGAAAAGGAGTTTTTTTTATTTTTAATGGAACTTCTAACCTCATTCACGGTGAAAGAATAATTAATATCTCTATTAACGTCAATATGTTCAAGGATCAAGGGGGATATCTGAACATCATTAGGGCAGAAATTGTCTAGAAGAGATTCACATGTGGATTCATTATCAACAACATGATAACTATTGTTATGAGAATTAAATGAACCAGAAAATCTTTTGATTTTCTTCCACACTTGAGAAATATTGGAATCCCTGGAAAGAGTTTCAGTGAAATTACGGAAGGAATATTTTTTCTTTATTTTGAAAATTCTCCTAGATCTAGCTATTTCTTTTTTAAACGCAATAAAATTACTTTCATTCGGATTTGCTTTGAATTTTCTGAAGGTTTCCTTTCGTTTTTTAATAATTTCCAAACATTCATCATCCCACCATGGGGGTTAAATGAATATTTACATATATTATCTCTAGTTATAATAGGAGTACTTTGATGAAAGCTCGTTTTCATTGAATGAACTAGATCATCATATGAGGAAATTTCAATATTTTCTATAAGGAAATGATATTTTTGCCAATCTGTTTTTTTATGATTGTATTTATTAAGAACTATATGGTCTTCATGCGATTGATAAAACAGGTTCAGATTCCTGAATGTTATTTCAGCTATAATTGGGAAGTGGTCGGAACCATAAGTATCATTTAGGGTAGTACAAGAAACAAAGTCATTCAAAATATTTGGTGAAGATAAAATTAAATCAATAACACTTTTGGAGAGTAACGAAATTACAGTAGGTTGTGAGTCGTTATTCACCACGAAATAGCCCTCATCCACCACAGAATTTAATTCTATTCCTCCTCTATTGTTAATAGAGTTGCCCCAATTTTTGTGGTGACAATTGAAGTCGCCACATAATATATATTCAGAATGGTTAGTGAAATTTTTCCAAAAATTGGATTGTCTGGTGGGATGTAAATAGAATAGATGTTTAAGTTTTTGATCTGAATGCCCACTATATTCACTCTATCTGGGATAGGAAAATTAATATTGATTCTAGAACATGTAATATTGTTTTTAACAAGAATCCCAGATCCTCCCCTACCATCATTACTCTCATACGAGAAGAAATTATAACCTTTGATATAAGAATAAGAATTTGGTTTTAACCAGGTTTCGGTAATACACAAAATGTCTGGCTTAGTATCATTAATAAGAGAATATAAATGATCTTTATTAGAATTTAAACTTCGTATGTTTCATGTTAATATTTTTATTGAGCCCATAAGGAAGCTTCTTCGTCTGAATAAACAATATTAGTACGAGGAATAAATTCCTTGATTAATTTAAGAAAAATTTCAGGGAATTTCAAGGAAAGTTTTTTTATATCTTCCCTCATTCTTTGTTTTAGGTAATCATCTGAGGGAGAATTACCAAAAGAGTAATTATTAAGTGATTGGATAGCTGGGGTGACTTTTACTTGACCTTCCGGATTGATAAGACACTTTTTATGGTCATCATCATAACCTCTTTTAACTGGCTTATTTTCCCTCCTGATTTGGGGAGGAGATTCCTTGGTAATTCTTGCCATTTTGTTATATCCTTGAAGAGTATGTGACCTAGGAGGAGGAGTTCGTTCATTATGGATTTGTGCAATAGAATTATTCAAAACCGGAATTTCCGGGAAATTCGAAATATTGTAATTATAGTTATTATGAGATGATTCTATTGGATTAGGAGTAAATAGAGATGGAATCAGTTTTGAAGCTTCAAAAAAAGAAATATTCCTTTCACCCATCAACTGTTTGATTGACTTTTGCCTTTGGAATTCGGGACATACCCTACTTGAAAATGAAACATTGAGCTCATTAGAAAGATGACCTTTTTTGCAGAAAAGACATGAAATGGTGGATGAAGTACATACTTCTATATCGTGCTCCCCAGCATATTTTGGGCATCTGATTTAACCTTTACAGAGGTTTTTTGAGTGGCCATATCGAAGGCAATTATGGCATTGAATTACAGGAGAATAATAATGTAAAGTTTTAAAGGAACATGAATATAAATAAACGGTAGCTGGCGGATTTTTGACACGGAAGGTGACAAGAATCACCGGGATGTCCTAATACTGAAAAGTCCCATCGTTTCATTTAAAGATTTTCTTTTTTAATCGTCTAACATGAAGAATTTTTTTATTATCAATAATTTTCATATTATTCAAAATTTCATCTTCCGAGAGAGAAGTATCAAAATCTTTAATAATAGCTTTAGACGTAATAAAACTATTAGGAACAGATGCCCTAAATTTATTACTTGATAAGAAGTGACTATCGTCAAGGAGATTATTCGCTTCATGCATTTTCTTAAATGATATCATGAGTCTATTTTTCCCTCTCCTTTCAATATTGATTGGATTATGTTGAGAGTGTTGATGGAAGATTTTTCCAACGGCTAAGCTGGACAAATATCCCAAGTTTTTGTCTGAAGATTCAATATAAATATTGTAGGGACCAAAATCAGTAATAATATATCTATTTTCTGAAGTTAAGTTTTCCTGGATATCACCAATAAATATCCATCATAAGAGATTGAGTAGAATTTATAGGAGGAATATTATTATTATCTAAATTATTGGATGAGGAATGTGATTTCTTTGACTTTTTTTCTTTCAGTAACCCGGCTTTTTGTATAACTAGGTCGGAAAGAATGTTAACTTTTTTTTGTGAGATTTTGACCTTCAAGTCATTTTCTTTATTCAGTAAAAAACCTTCCTCAACTACGTCTTTAAATTCTGAAGCAAATTCTTCATCAATATTAACATGGGATAACAATTGAACACATTTGGAATCATTGTAATCAACCTTTTCAGCAAAAAGAATCAAATTGTCGACAGCTTCCCTAGAAGAAGGAGATCTATTTATCAAGTCTTTATATACATCCAAAAGGTCTTTATCCTGAGAACCTCCCCCGGGATCACCCGGGGATTGATCCCCCATTATAACTTACTTTTTAAACCACTAAATTAATTTGGAATCTAATTATGATCAATAAGAATATATGGAGAGAAAAAAAAACAAACAGTAACCATAAAAACCAAAGCCTAAATATAAAAACTCACTCAATTCAACTATGAATCTTCCTTAAGAAGAATAAGATAAAACATCCACTCACTTGAAGAGATATTCAAATTCTATGTTCAACCTCAACCCAACCGCAACGGAATCAAAACTAAAACCAAATACGAATTCGAATCACCGTCACCTGTCATATCCTTACAGAAACCACAAAACACCACTCACTGAAATCAAAGAATAGCTTTGTTCGCGGATTACATTCGGAACCGATTTTGAACCAGGCCAGAACTAATGCAGGATTGTCGTAGAGCGCATGCCCGATTACGAACTTGTTCAGGATTTTATTTTACCGCGAACGAATTCACCAATTTTGAACTGTCATCAGGGCCATCTGTCATACTGTCTCAGGCAAGGGGCAAATCTTCTAACAGTTTCAACTTCTTACCTGACCTAAAGTTCGTGTATTTTGGCCACTAAGAAAATTAGTGATACTGAAAGAGGTAATATTAAACAATAATGTTTTGCATTTAATAATTAAACTTATATTTTTGGACGTATTGGCCGAATGCTTGGTCTTTCCAACAAACTCTAAGGAGGAGAGTCATGAATGGATACACCAAAATACTTCAATATTTCTAGAACTGTGTCAAAAATACCGAGAGGAGGTGGGTTCAATGAGAATGAAAAACTTGAAAAAAATGTTCGAAGAAATTGAGAAAGAAATGAAACGCATCACCAAAACTGAAATAACTGGAGCAAACTGCAAAATGGAAAGTACTTGAAAGGAATTATAAGAAGAACTCCAAACTCACAGCTAGGGGCAGGAGTGTTTGAATACGCCGAGAAATTATAGAAAGTATTCTAAGATAAAAAAAAATTTTTAGTTGTTATTCTTCTCGAGTTTATTCTTGTTTGATATTTGTACTACGAATGTCATTTTGTGCTCGAATGTTGTTCAATAAATGTATATTCAGCATTTCAATATTCCTCTTTGTCGAATTGAAAGAATGAAATTCAGATATGTACCTCTAGAATTATAAATAACACTCTCCTTGTCTTCAGGAAGTGTTAAGGTCTTTAAGGTATGAACACTCTCAAGGAACCTATAGAATGTAGTTGCTCCCTTTGCAGCAAACCTCAAGAAAACTGTTATAGATTGATTCTCAGAATGCCTCTTCTGCCATTTTTAATGATCAGACCTAGCATATCGATATGATAACACTTCGGTCATTTCTCGAGTTAATCGAAAATGCTCTACATATAGATCATCACTGAACTGTGGCAATAGTTCTTCGAAGTAGCATTACTTTTGGGAACTTCAATGAGTTTTAGCAAATTTTCCATACCCATCACTAGACGATAAATAATGGTCCGATATGGTACATAGAAACGAATAACCACTAATAGACAAACTTCATACTATAAAATAGTAACTTTATAATAATGCTGTAAAGATAGGTTATAGTTTTGCTTTTTGTTTGCTGCTTCGAAACATCGAGAACCGAACTTTCCGTCCTTACCAAAATCCTAGGATTGCTAAAACCAATTCTGAATGAGTAATGAAAAGATTCGATGTGATCCGCGAACACGGAACGGTTACCAAAAATTCTGAACTATGTGATCCGCGAACGCTGTTTTTCAGACTGCGCATGCGAATAGTCCCTGAACTAGTTCAGAATCATACCCGCGAACAAAGCTAATATCTACTAGTTCAGTAGTAGATATTCTTTGCTGAAATGAACATTTAACATTTCAGTGCAAATGCAAAGCACATATAAAAAACATAATGGCCGCGTCTAACAGCTGACAGCGCTTGAAGCCGCTTTAAGGTTGGATTTCCAAAGATCCGAAATTCGATCGTACGACGATCAGATAGCTTTCTGATTGGTCTAAATTTAAATTCAGACCAATCAGAAAGCTATCTGATCGTCGTACGATCGAATTTCGGATCTTTGGAAATCCAGCCTTATTCAAAACGGTTTAAAGTCGAAAGACAACCTTACTGACTTGACCAATCAGAAAGCTGTCGGATCGTCGTACCATTGTCTAACTAAAGGATCCTTTTCATGGAGCAGTAGAATTCTTACTGCAAGTGCAGTAAAATGCAAATGCGCATGCTCCGAAGAGATTTTGCTGCGAATGCAGTGAAAATTTCACTGCTCCATGAAAAGGGGTTGAAAGCAGTGGAATCTGTGATTTTCATGTCATTTATGCTATTTATATTCATTGGTATTTGATTATGATTTCCAGAAACTATACCAAAAATGAAATTACATTGGTTGAGAGCCGATTAGTAGATTCCCAACCAGGTCTATTCTGCGGTGGCCTATTAATTCTCAAATATCATTAGATTATCGAAAAATATTCGAGAATGAGACCAATAATGCAATTTTGGTGCAAATCAAAATTTTTCTATATGGATAGATATTGTTACTCGAAGATATTTCAGAAATCTTTACGGTGTATATTTATATTCTTCTATAACAGTTGTCGATTATTTTTAATAACCATTGGAATATTTGATATTGATAGTTATTCAAAAGATTCATCAGATAATAGACCTGAAAATAATGATATGGAAAATCGACATAATTAAAGTAGAATTGGATGAACTTAATTGTTTATCTCAGTGGTGTTCTATTTCATTACTAGACTAAATCGTTATTCAATCCATAGCGATGTTTTTATAGTACCCTGAAATACTACCACCCAAGCTCAAATGTTTTCGTTTAAATGAAATTGTATAAAATTTATTTTATTCATAACAAAACAATATTTTGTTCAATAAGAAATAATAACGTCCTGATCCTATTAAAGGTACCTACTAATAATCTTAGACTTTTTGTTTCGAATAACATTTTTGTTCAGGAGTCAATACGCTCAGAATCTGAGCAAAATCCTCACAAACGTCCTATTAATCCACGGTTATTCTGCAGCTGTGAACATGCTCACAAATGGAGTAATTAGTCTAGCTTAACCTCACCAAACAAAACAGTATCCGCACTAAATTGAAATACCTACCCTCTAAATAAAACAAATCTGAACAATATTCAAAACTATGTAGAATATAAAAACTAATTGAAACAACAAATTTAAATAAAACAACAAAAGTTTAATTTTAAAGAAATCCTAGGGCCTATGCACAATCGACCTTATAGATATTCAAAATGGCTACTAAATTAACGAAATATCATTCACTTTGTTGTTTTGAAGTTGAAAAATTTTAACTTCTGAAGGTCACTGCTCGAGCAGTGAAATCTGTCAAAAGCTACTGTACTTGCAGTAGTTAAGGGCCATGAAAATACATGATGTATTCGTATTTGCACAGAAAAGGGAGGGTTACAGAAGCGACACAGTCCGGCGGCACCTTTGATCTTTGTGATCCCAAATAAAATGACCTTGGGTAGTTTTTCTGTCACATTTAGATGGCTTTTGCCTTCATTCAGGAAAATTTAGCCAGCTCGCTTTCGGAGGATACTACTTCTACTAGTTCTACGTCTCATATTGATTCGGTATTCCAAGTTGTTATCTGACGAATAATTATTGAATTATGTTAAGTTTAACGAAGTTTTTTCTAGAAATCGTAATAATATATGAAAAAATGTTTAGAGATAAATTAAAAAAAACAATAACATTCAAAATGGTTGACATTAATGACATTTGACAATAATGACATTGATTGAAAAACTACCACTTGCGCATTGGAATTCGGAACTGTCAAATGAGGAGAATGTCGCTTCTGTAACCCTCCCTTTTCTGTGGTATTTGTCTGAATCTAATTTAACTCCCATGTTAGTGTTGGTCATAGACGGTAGATGGCAAATCAATATTTACATTTGGAAAATTATATTTTTTTCAAATCACTTTTGACTTTTGACATTTTGACAGTTTCAAAAAAGCACATATGACAGTTTTGACATTTGCAGTGATTTAAGTAATGGAAATTGGAAATGGAAACAAAATAAGATGGTCAAAGTCTGTGGTTTTGTGATAATTTGTTTAATAATTACTCTTGGATATGGCTTTGGATTGTTGAAATTCATAACAGAAAAGCAAGATGATAGGTGTGAAATGACTTATATGTTTGAATATCCCCAATTTGTTGTAAGTGAGCTATAGTGGTTTTAATTGCCAAAATTCGATTTTTTATGCTGGCAAGTAACAGAAAATTACACCACCCGGTTGAAAAAAGATGTTATTTTTCCTAATTTGAGTTATGCATTAGGCTGGATTCATGTACATACAAAATTTGCGAAATTTGTTCAAAGAAAAAAGTCACATCGACTGAAAAATGGAGAATGTTATTCCAGTGTTCGATTTCCGCCTCATTTTAATTGCAATTTCTTTTTGAAAGTCTTGAGTTATGCATTCACTAAAGGCGGATTCAAGCAAGAAAACTTGGAAAAGGTGTAGAATACGGTGTCCTCACCGATTTTGACGAAATTTTCAGGGAAGGTTAAAAACGCCATAAAATGATTATTGACATTGAAAATTTTCCGCGGAAACGATGGAAAAGTGTTTTTTTTTAATAAAATACACTTTCGAAGTTAGAAACACCTAGAATAAAATTGATGAATATAACATAATTTTGGGCGTTTACTTACGTGATTTGGCTATATGACTCATCTAAAAATACCACTGTACAGTTTTTCTGCAAAAATATATAGCTTGGGTGTCTCAGTATTGGATATTTTTCATTTTGAAAATTGCTAAAATATCTGTAAATGAAGAATTTCCTTAGCTGACATTTCGCTGTCAAGTGTCAAAAATTGATGTTTAGAATATATGCAATGTTGTCACATTGCAAATTGATACCTAATGTAAACGAACCTAACTAACCTAATGTAACCGAACCTAACTAACCTTATGTAACCTAACCTAACTAACCTAATGTAACCTATTCTAAACTCTACACCCGGGTTTTGATCTTATAATATTAGGTATCAATTTGCAATGTGACAACATTGCATATATTCTAAACATCAATTTTTGACACTTGACAGCGAAATGTCAGCTAAGGAAATTCTTCATTTACAGATATTTTAGCAATTTTCAAAATGAAAAATATCCAATACCGAGACACCCAAGCTATATATTTTTGCAGAAAAACTGTACAGTAGTATTTTTAGATGAGTCATATCGCCAAATCACGTAAGTAAACGCCCAAAATTATGTTATATTCATCAATTTTATTCTAGGTGTTTCTAACCTCGAAAGTGTATTTTATTGAAAAAAACACTTTTCCATCGTTTCCGCGGAAAATTCTCAATGTCAATAATCATTTTATGGCGTTTTTAACCTTTCCTGAAAATTTCGTCAAAATCGGTGAGGACACCGGATTCTACACCTTTACCGAAAACTTAACTTGGAAATTCTCATGTTTCATCTGTCTAAAGTTATGTTGAGTTGGATTTTTTGAATTCGCCTTCGAGAAGGTTTTAGTGAACGCATAATGTATAACGCAAATAACTGAAAATTTCAATTCCCATTGAAAAAATTTAATTCGGTCACCAAAATAAGTTTTATTCAAGATACCAAAGCAGTAATAAAGTATCAGAAGTGGCAGTTTTCAGCTGGTAGATGTGATTTTCTTCAAATTGAGTTATGCATTATATATGAAGTCAATGCCATCTCAGCTTGGATTTCGGAGGGATCACTCCACTAAGAACGGAGACAGCAGCAAGACTTAGTTCAAAACATTTATGAGAGCCCAGACAAGAAAATGCTCACACTTAGATATTCTTCGACCTGAGCCATGCTTTTGACACAATAAAACAATTGTTTCTAAAACAATGTATACAAGGTCCTATACAGTCATGGTTACTCTCATATGTATCAGATCGGGCTCTCAAGTTCAAAATCAATGGGCTATAGCTAGGCGTTAGAGAATCCCTCATGTCTTGGTTTTGATATAAGTGGAAGCCATCTCATGACATATTTTTCAACAAAATTCCTGGGATCATTGATCGATTCAAAACTGAATTTTATTGAGCGCATTGACTTCATTTGCGAAAAACTGAATAAATAACTACATAAGCTTATAATCATGTACTTCAAATATTTTTTATCATCAGTTTTTCAAAGTCTAGTTTTTATCTTTATCCCAAATGTTTTATCTTGAGTTGACTTATCCTACATCATGTAAATGATCTTTGAGGATGAATAAACATATCCATCTATAATTTAAGAAAGGAGAAATTGAAAACATCTGGATTACTTTCATATGTAGCACCAAACAGTAAAATATGACACACAGAGGTACGACATTTCAAATATCTGATAAAATAGAAAATAGTTGGATTAACACCGGTTATGAAGGAAACCATTAGCCACCCTGTAATATTCCTGAGTGATATTCTTCTCATAAAGTTTCAGTTTCTTCAATTCATTCATTTGGTATTGTAATGTGAATTTCTTGAAAAGAGTCACCGTGGGCAATCGAATTAGATGTTTGTGTCCTGTTATGTGGTGATGTGTTTGCTCATGTTTTTCAAATTCTGCCTCATTTTTGGTTACATGCAAAACTGCCCATAATTTGTAATGGGCAGAGTTGGAGAAATAGTGGCTTGGTGTGATCCCTCAGGTCTACCCCAACCATCTCTTTCAGACTTTTTTTTCTACAATTAAAAACATTTTGTGAAGAACTTGCACTCCAAATCAGTGTACCTTGTAATATGACAATGAACCATACCATACTAAGCAAATGAAAGTACCTCAAATAAAAAAAATACTCATTCTCCTGAGAGCATATCTTGATTTTGACAATTGATTACAGAGTTTCTTTGTGTGGCACAACCAGTTCAGTATATTATTCATTTCGAATCCAAGCTCGAATCCAAGCAATTTACGATTGAGTACACTTTCTGGAAGTTCATTTCTTTTTATGAAAGATATATTTCGAGTTTCATTTCTATTGAAGCTGACGTTTATTCTTCACATCTGAGTTGTTTTGTCCAAAAGATCTGGACTGATCTCAGGTATCTATATTTCAGAAAATATCTCATCATGTCAACAGGAAATACAGAAAATATGGGTTGTACGCCTACAGCGAAGGACGGCTTACAGAAAAAGCACGGAACATGTACTTCGATGGAATTCCAGTGCTTTTCATACCTGGAAACGCGGGATCTTTCAAACAAGGTAATGAAAAACTTATCACGAAAGCGCCTAAACTGAATTGATATAACGTTTCATTTTAGTTCGCTCGCTCTCTTCAATCGCTTTGCGAAAATCTCTCAACTCGAGAATACCCTATCACTTTGATTACTTCACGGTGGATCTGAACGAAGAATTAACTGGTCTGTATGGGCCTTTGCTCTACGACCAGCTACATTTCGTCAACAGCTCTCTATATCGCATACTGGACTTGTACAAGCAGAAAAGCAGTCGGCCCGAGTCTGTTATTATCATCGGACATTCTGTGGTAAGAATGCTCCGAGTATAACAATGCATGCAACCATAACAGCACTTTTCTAGGGTGGAATAATAGCTCTGAAACTAGCCTCAGAAATATCTGATTCTAAACTAATTCCTTTAGTGATTACTCTGGCAACACCTTTGAAAAGACCGCCGTTACTTCTGGATTACCACATAGCAAATTTTTACGATGGAAATCTCTCCAAGATACCCGAGAACACAACGATAGTGAGTTTATCAGGAGGCTACAGGGATTATGTCATACCCACCTATCTGAGCGAAAAGAAAAGCAACCAATCATTATATGCCGTCGTAAGTAGTTTTTCTGCTTGGATTTATATTTTATAGGGTAGATGATCTTAGTAGATATATATGTTTCTATAAATTTGAACTGTTCAGTAATGGTGAGATATCGCACGATAGAGTAGATACCCTCAAAAAAATTAAACGCCTTGATTTCTGAATTTTTCAGAGTGCGAAAACCAGCAGAAAGACCGAAAAATATTTATATATAATATAGTATAGCACATAATACATTGAGTATTAGTGTACCTACCACATATGAATTGTAGAAAGCTTAAAACTTTTTCATTTCTCATGACGGAACCCCTCTGCAAAGTGGCATTAATCTTTGGTACTCAACTACACTTTCTCATAGTTAAGAGGGAATATAATGAATACGCGAGCTTTTTCTTCCATAATTACAGATACAGAATTAATTCTAGGATACCTAAAACTATAACTAAACTCATTGCTAAAACCTCTTGTGGAACTTTAAAAAAGATGGAATATCATCACTTATCATCAATTACTTTGTCAATTAGTTGAAGGTGTGTATTCACTAATAGTATAAATGTATACAATCCTTGAATATTTTGACTTTTGTTCGCTAAATTTATAGCCAACTTTTGAGGTAAAGTGGTCCTCTGTGTGTCAGCACAAATTTCAATTTTTGAAGATAATGGTACGAAGATATGGCGGTGAACGATTATTCAAAAACCAATGTAATGTTTATTTATATAATCAATAATGAAATAAACTTTATAAAAATAATTTTTATTGAATCGATCGAAACATCGATCAGCATCTACGAAAACAGCTCTGAAAAAAATCACAAGGACATGTTAGAAAATTTCCTAGAGATCGATTACCCTAACACCAAACTGATATTTTTGCACTCGACGCGCGTTTCGCTAACAAGGTTAGCATCTTCAGAAGAAAATTGATACTAAATCTAAAAACTAGGGTTACTTGTTTATATTCCCAAAGTTTTCCAGTCCGATATGGACTTTGTTTGTTACTGCTACTTATTCTAATTAATTTCTCGATAATGAACTAGTGCAGTCACTACCTGCAAAGTTTCTTGGTCCATCATCTGTTATTATTGATAATTCTGATTGCTTTCTCAACATTAGATTGAAAATTAGAAAACTCAAAGAATTTGGGAGTTTACAAAATCAGGTGTCAAAATTGCAACAACAAATACATCAGCCAGAGCCGACGAGCTATTAAAACCTGTTTCAAGGAGCATTTTGCACACATGAAATACGGAAGGGTAGAAAAGTCCAGTGTCGCTCAACACGCTCTAGACAATGACCACAAAATTGGTGAAAGCAATCTAAAACTGATCAAGCATGTGCATGACACAAGACTACTCGATGCATGTGAGAGTCTAGAAATAGCAAAATGTAAAAACGGCATGAATGGTGACAGGGGACCTACCCCTTTCAGCCCGCTTCTTAACCTATTGTTGATAAAGTAATCAGAATAATCAACAATAACAGATGAGGGACTAAAAAACTTTGCAAGTAGTGACTGCATTAGTTCATTATCAAGAAATTAATTGGAATAAGTAACAGTAACAAAGTCCATATCGGACCGGAAAACTTTAGGTATGTAAAAAACTAACCCAAGTCTATAGATTTAGTATCAATTTTCTTTTCTGGAAATGCTTACCTTGTTAGAGAAACGCGCGTCAAGTGCAAAAATATCAGGTTGGTGTTAGGGTAACTGATCTCTAGGAAAAATTTCAACTTTCACACCAAAGGTTCCAATCTTATCGTTCATTTTTGTAAGGACATGTAACCAGATTTTTTATACAAAATATATTGCTCTCGCGTATGAATGTTCAAAATGATGGCATTTATTGGTTACTTATCGAAATTTAACTGATTATAACTCCAACGAAAGTATGTTTTTCCAAAAAATGTTATAGAATGAAAAATAATTATTCTTATTAAAACAATCTTGGAAATAAATACAAAAAGGCGTAAATTCACATCAAATATTGAGAAATCTGTAAGGAGGCTGTGGGATTCAAACACAAATCGTAACTTCGAACCTTTGTTTAATAATACCCAAAAACTACTGAACAGAACCTTCCTTCAAACCAACGTTATTATGTTTTTATATCTTGTTCTTCAAACGTTTTTTCATCAGTCGATAACGGCGGTCATATTGTTCCCGAATTCATGCAGGACCGTCTTATACACCGTTAGGTCCATACTCCTCACAAATCTCCCGTTATGCACAAATTATTACATGAAATAACAATTTTTTTATTCATTGCTGGTGAAATAAATCTTGTTGTATCCTGTTTCTCATAGAAAAGGAATCCAAATTTTTACTTTCTAGACGACCAACGTTCCCATGTCTTGGATAGAGACCAACCACATTCAAATCGTGTGGTGCAAACAAGTAGTCATGGCGGTGAATAGGGCTTTATTCGACAGCATCGACCCTTCGAATCGGCAGATATCTCTAAATTCCACCGATCGACAAGCAGCTTTTCATCACCACTTGATACACGTAAGCCACTCTCTTTCGATATCGCTGCGAGCGGGTTGAAGAACATAATGACTTTTCCTTAGCATAGTGGTACAAAAATTAGGAATCGCGAGAAATATTCCAAGATCGTCGAAATCGACAATAGAGGAGAGTGGTCCGAAAGCGTTTCGAAACGATACACGATAAAGTATGACAAAGGCGTGAAAGAAACACGTTGGCACATGGTTCGTTTGTCGGATGTTCCCGGATACGAAATTCTGACGATATTAGCGGTGAACTTGGAAACTGTGGATTGGATATTCGCTTGTAACGCTAATTTTCCCAGAGGGTTCAGTAGAATATGGTGAGTAAGTTCGAAAAGAATATAATAGAAATACATTCAATAGCGTTAGGATGAATTTCTGTAAATCGTTGTTTGATGACGCTCTGCATAAAATGAATAATAGGTAATGTTCCTATAGTCGGGCCGTTCAAAACATAGAATTCAAGGACGCGTGAACAGTGAATGCCTGCATCTATATATAGCCTGCGCGGCGTACGATGTCACGCCTTCTAAACTGACACAAATGAAGAACTGTTTACACTGTACTGTACTCATTTGTGCTTTGTATTTACGTGTGTTACGTTAATTCAATAACGTGATCATTCTATCTTTTCAGCGGCTACACTATAACTGCATATATATAGAATAGAATACTTACACCACAGTATGTAACATCATCACCTGTATAGGTCATTCAACGAGAAGATGAATACATCCAATTATTATAAGTGACCGCCCAATACATACCTACACCTGCATGAGTTCAGTTTCTTATACCAAAATCCATCTTGAGTTGCAGTCGTATATGTCTATGACTAGGACAAGATGAATAAAAACCCTGGTGCGTTGACTGATATGCTTTTGTTTAGCCAATTCCTCTCGACCTGAGAAATCGAAGAGTAAACTTGCATTTTTTGACGGTAGGTGGTGTTGAGGTGGTAATACAAATGCGATTTTCTAAGGGTACATTTTCATTGAGGCGGCAGCTTACGAGTGATTTTCGATACCAGCGGTCTCATTGGATAAACTCTTGCGGGATCTTTCATTCACCAATAGAATTATCAGTATACAAAATACGTTAAGTCAAGTTCGTCTAATAAAAAGCTATTAATTTTTTTGAAATGTTTGACAGTTGTTCGATTTGAATTTGAATGTATTTGAAAGTTCCTTTAATATTCAGAATCTTGTACCTAGTTCTTGATTCTTTTCACGTTTTTTTTTGTTTATATTCTTTTCAAGTGTTTATCGTTGCTGTTCTTGTATTTGTTTGATTTTATAGTGATAGTTAGATTTATTATGAACCGATTTACAAAGCTCAAAATAAAACGCTCGTGTAAGGTGTAGGTATTACTTATCCCTCATATCATCGGCTCGTGATCACATTAAATTTGCATTTTTTTTACACTATGAAGAAAAAAGTACCTATCTATCTTCGGTTCCTCAGAAAGTAGAAAGGTAAGATATCAATATTTTAATATTTTCCAGTTTCACTCACAACTATTGTTTCGGAAGATTTAAAATCACATCACAATAACTGAGTTTTGATTTATTTTTCATCAAATTGAAAGCAAAAGGAATACCTAATAATCAGTCAAAATGTAATGACTACATAATTTCTAGCATTTCGCGGGAAAGCAAAAAATTGCATGCAAAACATGAGACCATGAATTAAACATAACCTATAAATCTGTAAATAATCGAATGGCCGTCGAGCAGACGGATATCATGGCACAGATTGAAGGCGTTTTCTGGCGCGTTTGTATTCAAAACGTATTCGTCTCCCAATCTCTCTCTGACTATCTGGCTGACCGTAAGTGAGAGAGAAGCAGACAGACGAATACGTTTTGAATACATGAGCGCCAGAAAACACCCTTAATTAAAATCATGTAAGGTGCGCCTCTGCTGGCAAACTCTCGAAGGCATCTTTTCAGTTAAAATTGATCAAAATCAAGATAGCGAAAAGTCGAGAAAATTTGCTTACAATCTATTAGGTATTAGTCAACACACCAGGGTTTTCATTCATCTTGGACCAGGAGTTATGGAAAACCCATGATACTCGTCGAACTTCTGGAAACATTCTACCACTTTCCACCCACAAAAAAGGGTTCATTAGGAGAACTCAAAATAGTTATCTAATGAAAGCCGCCAAACACTCTATGACACATTGGATACCTTCGTTTGATACGAGCATCTTTTGTTTGTCTGACTTGATCATAGCTTCCATTTTTTGTATGCGTCGCTCATGCTTTCTGGCGGAGGAAGGTATTGAGCATCAAAATACAAGCCCCAGTTGAGCTGTAAAATATCAGCCTCTCCAAGGAGCTTAGCTTTATAAAGCCTCCTCGTAGTGCTAGAAGGCGATGAAAGATATTGTTTCTTCCGGCCTAATTTTGTATACTAAGCAGAGATGAGTAATATTTCTCCTCACTAAAAGTTATTCAGACTCTTCAACCCTTTCTTGATTGTAATTAATTGCAATTTATTCAATCAGATTCAACATTTTACATGAGAATAACTCCAAGTTTGTTGCAGTTCTGACGCCATCCACTTGTCACATCTGTCGGAAATCGCGCCATCTATGAAATACAAGAGGAGATACTTTCAAATTAACATGCGCGAATTGAAAAAGAGACATAGTGATCTGACGCATGTGGTTTTCAGAGTTTTTCCCACAAACGAGCCGGTGAGTATTTACCAATGTTACTCAGATCAAAGACAGAATGCGTGAATGGATCGTTGTTGAATAATTTGCAGTTTTTCCAAGTTATCTACATTTATCAGCCCTTGTGGCAACTAATTTGAATTTCTATCAGGTGAAATAGACTTGATTTTCCAAAATCATCCAACTGGTCCTAATGATCTTTGATAATTAGTTCAGCAACTAATCTGCCTAAACACTTATTTGTTACTACTTATCTTGATTTCTATCAAATTGAAGTATCTCCTCCACCTAGGTAGCTGAAAATGTAGGGTAAGAGTAGGTAGAGAAAGATATATTTTGTTTGTTTTAGTAGATTCAGAGTATTACAGCACCCAGGGGGCTATAGGACTGCAGTGCATCTACATTTCAGAGAAAATATAGTCGTCCTTTTTACAGAATATATCCTTATCTTAGATTGGGGTTTGTTACATCTTAAAATTCCCGAAGCGAGTAATGTGCTCTGGAAATCAAGTAATAATAACAAATCTTTGATATTCTTCACTAATCCACACCCTACCCCACTGATTTATGAAATGCCCCCTCATATGTGGTGTCATGCACAAAAACAGAAGTGTTACTCTAATCTTTTTGGTTTCCATAAATACCCTACCAGATCGGCAGATAAATAATTAAGACGGTCTAGATTCCATTATATAATAACCTTTCACAATTGCACAAAAATTCATTCAAAATGAAAGTATAAGAATTCATGAATTGTACATTTCAGTTAGATAGTTGAAGAAAAGTTTCAACTCCAAGTATGAATGTCTACATTTTCAACATGTTTTCAAAATGTTTAATTCAATTTTAATATTTAATTTTATTGTGTTTTAATATTTCAACTATACTACCTAGATACTCTATACTACTATACTTTACAAATAAATTATGTATTTTTCTATATTTGATAGACTTCTATCTGCATTGTTGTTCCTGTCATTCGTTCAGGATCAAAGATATGATTTGTCTTACATAATTTCACGGTATCTTCTAAACAAATCGTTTGGGTTGAAGGAGAATATGAATAAGGAGATGTAAAAGTTCGGTCGCTATGAGCAACTTTTTTTTATTTTTTTTTTTTGTAGAACTTCGGTCACCTCTAAAAAAATTCCAATAACATTTTCGGCATCTCTTCTAGTTTGGAGATACATGTCCATTACTTATAACCCTTCACAATTATTTTTAACATCAAATTTCTGTAGTTCAAACACAAATGTTTCAACATTTTCAAGCAGACAAAACTATTATTGTTTCAAAATTTCACGTCAACATAAATATGTTGTTTTTCAAGAATAACTGCCGTCAACATCGCAAATAAATCAGTATTGAAACAATTATGGTTTTGTCTGCTCAAAAATGTTGAAAACGAGTGAATGAGGACTTGTGTGGTGTTTTGATAAAAGGGACGAATTTTCTGTATTATTAATTAACAACAAAATGTTGAAGTTTTATAACAAAATAGACCTGTATCTCCTAAACCAGACGAGACCGCCGATAATGATATTGAAATTTTTTGTAGAGGAGGCCGAATTCCGTAAGTTCCACAAAAAAAGGTTCTCAGTGCGACCGAAATTTTCTGCGAATCATTACTATGTTGGTGCTGATCAGAAAGTCCATTTAGATTCGTTGCAGTATCACATTGTTGTAATGAATGACTCATATGCTTTCTTCGTAAAATACTTGTATATGTGGAAGCAACAATATTTTCAGGTGTCTTTCCACGTTGACGTACATGCTTTGGAAGAAAGAAGCATCACAGTCGATCCGCCCAGATGGTGGTCTTTCCAAAAGCACGTTATTTTAGAGCGAACAGAAGATAAATCTCTACATTATGAACTAGGTTTACCTTCGTTGCAGCATATTGTACAGTTCTATCAACTGTACGTGGAACCAGTAGACTGTTCAAAAAATGATCATCACGCGACAGCAAGCTTGGTCGTACCCTGGAGCAACGAAAATATCCACAGTTATTTCACGTAAGTCCTCAGCAGGCAGAGTTTTTAACCATCCCAGTGAACCTATTACTTTGATTTCTGAAATAGTCGTTCTCTTTGGATAATTAACCTGGAAATGAGCACAGATAAATTAGCAGAGGGGCGACCTGCTGTATTTTTATAAAGAAGCGAGCCTACTCTGAAGAAATAATTTCGAAAAAGCGTGCTTTGTGGTGTGATAAAAATCTTAATGTTAATTCCTACCAATACCTTTTCGGTTTCGAGCACCGTAATATTGGCCCTATTACTTCCACTCTAACCCCTTTGTTCATCCATCCGGGCGATTTCAAAGGGCTTTCCAAAATTAATGACTGAAACGTTATGGAGAGATCAATTACCCTAACAAGCTGATATTATTAGCAAGGTTAGCATCTTCAGAAGAAAACTGATACTAAATCTGAAGCTATTTATATACTTTACAGTCTAAGGTGGTGACATACATTTCCTAGGAGAATCTGTCTCTAGTTAGATTGATGTTCAAGAGGGTTGTATAATCTCATTAAAAAACTGTATCCCTTTCAAAGTACGTTATTTTTGAGGTGGTGTTATGCCTTAGTTTTCACTGTGGAATATTTCTGACAATAACAAATGCATTTATTGCAGACGTGTTGAAAGAAATCCAATGAATATTAGGTTGTACAGTTCCAAGCCCAACTCAGCACGAAATTTGTCGATTGTTGTAAATCTGACTCTGGACCCATCCTGTAAATACCGTGTGAGGTAAGTAACTTTTCATTAGTCGCAACATTTTGTAGCATAACCTTGGGCATATTTTTTGTATAGTTATCAGCTACCATTTTCCGAGTGGTAACAGAAATAATGTAACCCCATCGTTTTCTCGAATCAACGGTCATAGTGACGTAAGATATTTTTTCAATTTCAATTCATATGTTTTTGATATGTTTTCATCATTTGTAAAACGTTAACAGAGTTTGTAACACAACTTTGGGGTCGTGTTATAAGCAGTTATAAACCGAAGATAACAGCTCATTCAATAAGTAAGATTCATTATTTCAAACAAGCACATTTTTCGATCAATACTTGTGCAGCATACACATTAGCTTCTTTAGGGTCGTTCTTTTGTGAGTTTGAAACTTCACCCTTTCCATGTTTATGATAGAACTTGATAACTTTGCACTTTACCTCATTCACAAGCGGAAACATTTGCTGTCACAATTTTTTTTTGGCATGGTACATTCAATCCCCGAAGCAATCGATTGCATATTTTATATGAGATATACCACAGGAGTACTTCAACTCCGAATTTTCTTAATTTTTAGATATTGAAAAATAATTCAATGTCATTCATTTAATAGTTATTGACCATTGATTTTCAGTATCAAGAACTCATTGGCCAACGTACTTGCACAGATAGCCAGAAATTATACCCCTTTACTTCTGACGAACATGGCTGCCGTCACGTTGATGTCTCTCAGATTCCAGCTGAAGAGCCTTGAGAAAGGTTATTGTTCTGTAATATTTTCAGCGATCAGCGAAGGCGCTAAACCTTATTACGTACTGACAGCGTCCAAGATTATATCACAGTTGCTCAGGTAATAACAAACCTATAGGCATTACAACTAATGGATTGGCCATAACAGAGAAAAGACTGCGGAATGAGCAAGATGGAATACTTCGAGTATAACCTCTATACTCCAGTAAAGGAAGTAAATTCTTTAGTAAAATGAAGGACTAATTCGAGACCACTCTCAGATCAACTTAAAATTTTTTGGAATTTGTCAAAAAAGGTGTCAAGTATCCGAGTAAACAAGTTTGGTTACTGGGCAAAGCTCCAAAACGCTGTAAAACTTGGCCAAACTGTTTTTTTTTGCCCAAAATTAATAAATATTTAATATCTCAGGCAATATTAAATGAATTTTCGTGAAAATAGGTACCGGGGGTTTTTTGGGTCACTGATTACGATTTTAATGTCAGAAATTTCTGAAACACCCTGTAAACCGTAAAAACTACCTTTTTTTAGTTTTTTTTTTTTCAAAATATTTTGATTTGAAATTTGACAGCAGAATTCAATTGGCTTATCATAAACATACACTACTACACGAAAAATGTTCATAAAACTTAAAAATAGAGGGTCCCAATGGATTAACTATAAAATTTTTTTGGCTAATGATAACGAGATGTACCAGGACCATTTTAAAGCTAAGGTTATCGCCGAAATTTTATGTCATATGCAACATTTGAATTGGATGGGCCAATTTTTTTTTATTTCGCCCGACAAAAAAGAGCATTTACCGTTATAAACAAAGTAAACAATTTTAAACGGACAAATTTGCTTACAGATGAAAAATTATAACAAAAAATTGAAATACAACTATCCTGGCATAAATGCTGAAAAATTTGGCTGTTTAAATTAAATAATTTTCACGCGGCTGGCCAAAAACTGAATATGTTTTAAAAAATACACGATTTTATCCAACTTTAGCAGGCCAAAACATAAACAATAATTACCCGATAGGTCCAAAAAGGGCTGGACATATTTAGGACGAAGTGTTCTGACTTTTCACCAAGGGATTTTTTTTCCAAGCACCTTGGTCCATATGGCGCTAAAAAATTTGGCATTAAAAATTTTTGAAAAAAAAATATTTTGCCCATAACTTTTTTCTTCTTATTTTAAACGGTTCTGGTTGGTCTCGAAATTTTCCCGATTTTGTCATCTTGCAAAATGATAGGAATCATTTTTTTTGTAAAAGTTATATTTTTCGAGATATTTGCGCCAAAACGATCCAGTTTCTTAATTTTTCGTTGAGAAACCATTTTTGCCATGTCATATCTCCTTTAATATTAATCGTACAAAAATGAAACAAAAACCACTTTATTTGTCAACTAAAATACTTCATGTAAGTAATTTATAATTTTTTTTGTAATACTAACAGATTTTCAGTAAATTTAAAAAAACTTTGAAAACTTTTAAATTTTTTTTGCAAAAATCACACTTTTCCTTTCGCTATTACTCGAAAGGGGTGCATAAAAAATTGCAATCAATGTTTTTATGTTAAAAAATGATAATTTATCGATTGGTTTCATTATTTTTTTCAACCCCCCCCCCCCGACCCCCTGCGCTTTTTCCCAGTAACGGAAGTTGTTTACTCGGATACTGGGCACCTTTCTCAACTAAATTCAAGTTACTCGCAAGTATCTGCAATTGGTCTCGAAATAGTCCAGCCAGTTTTTACTTCCTTTACTGGAGTACTAAGCAAATTACTTCTTTAATGTAGCAGATAAAGATAGGTTAAGAAGGATAGAGTAATTCATGTATAGAATTATTATTTTGTCCTTCACAATATCACTTTAATGTGCATATCCTTTCTCTCTCTAATGTATTCCGCATCATGTTATACGAAAACTGTCATAAAGGCCAGTCCAATAGTAGTAATGTCTATTTAACAACCATACTGCCCTGCTGAGACAAAAAGGCGGTATCTCAAAAAGCTTGAATAGTAAATGAGTATACACAGTCACGAAAAAATGCTGGGCCGTAAGGAAACGTGAAATATTTTCCACGTGATCTCAGTTTTCTCGCAAGCTAATTTGAGTTACTACTTCTTGACTTAGCTGGTCACCATAGATATTTTATTGCATGAGGGAAATATGTAATCATGCCCCTAGATAAAATTTGGGTAATATTTTCATTAAACGGAGCTTTAATAATAATAATAATATATCCAATTTATTTAAGAACAATTTACAACAAAGAACCAGTAACAAATTGTTGCCCAGAGCCAAAAGCTATGTGGGCACTTTGAATGAAAGGTAACATGTGGAACGAATAAAATAAAATTGAGACATATTAAAAGAAATTGTTGAATATCAAATTTTTAAGTTTTGACTTGAATGGCTTGATTTTTATAGTCTTGATATCTTGAGGAAGTTTATTGTAGAGTTTGAGTCCATCACATAAAATTGACTTTTGTCCCATGGAAGTCTTAGCCAATGTTGTCCTCATGTGGTTCAGGATTCTTGTTTTGTGATCATGGATGTTCCTGTTATATGTCAATTGTAAATTTGAATGAATATTCGAATATCTGCAGCCATGAATGAAAGAACAGACTTGAAATCTGTAGATATAGTTCATATCAAGGATACGGTTGGGAAAATAGAGGTTAATTGTTGGATGACGAACTGGAAATTCAAATATCTTCTTGATAGCTCTATTTTGCAGCACTCTCAATGGTTGTAACTTGCTATTTTAAGCATTTCCCCAAATTATCGTAAGATATGAAAGTTGACTGTGAATAGAGTGTAATAGAGTAGTTTGTGATACCTGATACCAATAAATTTTGCTGATCTTTCAAGAACACCTATCACTGGAAAAAATTTTGTACAAATTTTGATAATATGTTGTTCCCATGATAAATTATCATCAATGTATAGGCCAAGATATTTGATGCATTTTGATCTTTGGAGATTTTCTTTATCAATACATATCTTCAAATTATGCCATGAATCATTTGAATTTGATATAACCATAAAACAAGATTTCTTCACATTCAGAGTAAGCTTATGTTGAATGAATCAGCTAGATATAATATACAGATCACATTTGATGATATTTTCTGTAAATTTTTCATCATTTCCAAAATAAACAATCGATGTATCATCTACATAAAGGTTAAGGAAGCCGTGAATTGGTAACATTGAAATTGAATTTACACATATTACAAATAGAGTGGGTCCAATTATCGATTCTTGAGGTACTCCATGGGAAATTTTCAAAGTTGAACTTTTTATTCCATTATAGCTCACATATTGATACCTATTTCTTGCAATATGTTTATGAGTATAGTCAACTGTATCAAATGCTTTTTTCAAGTCTAATGAAACAAATACACAATTATGTCTTTTATCCAGTTCCTTTATGATTTTAGTTATCAAGTGACTGCAGTTGTATTACTTTTTCTCCTGAAACCGTATTGATTCTGGAAGAAGAAATTATTGTTGTCCAAAAATTCAATCAAACGATTATTAATACATATTTCCAAAATTTTAGATATCACAGATAAAACTGATGACACTGCCATACTTTTTGCAGCAGATACCTGGAATGACTCAAAGAAGGTTGTAAAAACTTCAAATTATGCAATGTTTCGATAGCCGTCTTTTTAACAATCAATGAATTAATTTGGGAAGCTGAATAGACTCATTTGTAATGAATGAATCGAAAGATTTTGTACCGAAGTGTATAATTCATAATTCTTATTGCAAAGCGCTTTCGACTTTCGTCATCATCAGTGCTCACTCGTCAGGCAACAGGAAGTATCAAAAAATGAGAACGTAGTACATTTGTGAGATTTGATTTCTATAAAACTAATGGCTAGGTCAATATGATGTGAGTGAAGGATGACAATCAGCATTGATAGGACTATATTCAGACCCTTCACATTATATGCCAAGTCTCTCCCAAAATCAACTTTAATGAGAGCGGACAAGTTGAAATACCCACAGCTCAAATAAAAAAATACTAAAACGTCATTGTTGATCCACCCCAGATAAGGAAAAATCACATAAACATCACCGTAGATAAGCTGTGTTTTACATAGAATAAGGTATTATAGTAATATACGCGACTCTGACCAACAGAGAACTCTATATTATAGTCTTGTATAAAGTCATATCAAGTGAGTTATTATGGAATATATGCATGGTTAGGTGAAACATTTGATAATCCTCAAAATCATCTCCCTATTCAGATTTTCACAACTACCCTACAAGAGGAAAAGATATGTTGCACCAACCATTCTCTCGCCTAAGTGTGGGCCAAAACTCTCCATATTATATGGGAACTAAATGTTATAATAAGATCAAATTTTTTTTTGACACAGAAAAAAGTGTGATATCACTGAAAAATGAACTTTCCAGTTTTTTGGTTAATGGTTGCTTCTACACAATAGACGAATTCTTCGAATATAATTTTTAATTCTGGCTCAGAATTTCTCAATGTATGGAGGTCTCCTGATTTATGAGTTTTTGTGAAATGACACAATTTTTCCTTTTAATATTTTACTATGTATCGCGTACCGTAATGTCTAGTCCAGTGGAATATATGTGTATTTAATGTATGAATTTTAAACTGTGATTTCACAACACTTCAAACTATTTTGTTTGTTGTTGTATTTTTTTCTTTTGACTAGTCCAATGAGATTTTTTTCGTGTATAAACTGTTTTTTATATGTGTGAAAATCTTTAGAGATGAATAAATTTACTTATTTACTTACTTACTTACAAAAACAAACGACCATGAAATTTCTCATAAATAGTAGTTGGACGACACCATAACAAAAGAACCATTAAAAATAATAGTCATACATATGTTACTCAAGGTAGTATCTAAAACAGAAAAAAAAGCTTAAAAATTGCCCATTTTCTTTATTGGCAAAAAAAACTCCCGAAAAGAAAAAGTTCTGGTATAAGGAACATAATACGTTGAATGTAAATAAGTTCAAATATTTCAAAATAAACTAAAAGTAACGTTTTCAACAGCTTTACATATTTTTTGATTGATGAAAATCAGTATGATAGGAATTTTAGTCTAGTTATAAATTTTGATTTTTCAATATCATCTGAAATTTCTCCATACAACTAGATAAATCGATTCTTCTTCACTTTTGTAGATCACCGAAGGTCCCTAGTTTCATACCTAAGCCGGACATGGTTTATTTGGCTGAAGAAGGCACTGAACTGTTCGTTTTGCCATTACTCTTGTTCATGTGCAGCGTCGGCATCGTGTGGATGTGTGCAGTTGTTTTGGGTGTTTCGCTCATCGCTCTCGAATCTACAGTGCACAAAATCGCCTTGAAGTAAGTACTTCTCAAAACGCATTCGCTACCAAACATCTCAGATGTGATACGCAAGCACTATATTACTTGATTAAGTTTTCTAATTTTCAGAGATTTATTTATTCAATATACAGCTTCCAGACAGAACAGGGTTCCGGTATGAGGAAGTCAAAAAAAAACATCATAAAATTATGTACTATAAATAATAAATTGGAGTATAATATTCATTCGATAATTTGGTGAACATCATTATGCAAGCAAATATTTTTTAAGTTCTTTTGAAAAAGTATGAATGGATTTGGATGATTTTATTTTTTCTGGTAGTTCATTGAAAGTTATTAATGCTGATGAAACGGGGTTATTTTTTCTTTTATTGGAATGAATCATATTCAAATGAGAGTTATTTGATATTCTGGTATCGTGGCCATGTAAATCATAATTTTTTGACAGTTTTATAGTACATTTCTGAAGATTTTTTGTTGATTCATATATATACTTAGATTTTTCATAATCAATTAGATAATCCAAAGTCATATTATCTGTTACTTTATATAAATCTGCAGAAGGAGTATCCCACGGTTTTCTGAATATAACCTTTATTGCTTTGTTCATTAAACGATATATTATATTTTTTTGTTTTTTAGAGCATGAAGACCAAACTGTAATGAGGTATCTGATATGAGAAACAATGAAGGCATTATATCTTAGAATCTGAACGTTTTTGTTCAAAATGTGAATTCTTCTAATGGCCCCCCAGGAAAGGAACAATAGATTTCTTTATTTTTTCAATATGGTTTTCAAAATTTAATTTTGTGTCAATTAATAAACCTGAATGTTTATGATTAGGAACTTCGAGTATCAGTTCATTATCTATCTTCAAGTTCAATTTTATATTCTTCATGTTTTTTTGTTTAAAAATCATAAAAACAGTTTTTTTCCGAATTGACGGTTAGGTTAATGCTGCACGTCCATTTTTCAATAAGGTCAATATCATGTTTTAATGAATTTTCCTAAATGTCAATATCTTTCCCAAAGTGAAATAATCTCATCTGCAAAAGAAAAGTGGCATTTTTCAAAATTTACGGAAATGTAAGAAAATTTTAAATTTCATTATCAGTTATGAAATAATTTACTTTTCCACTCAAGTAAAACAAGTTCATTCAGCCTTCTAATGAAATCTCGTATATTCATTGAACTCATTCAGGACATTTATTTGGTGTTCAAGTATTGAAATAGTTGAATGATACAAATCTCACGATCCTAAACCTTAGATATCTCAATTATTGTGATGATTGTGAACACATGTATCGTTTAGTATTTAGTTTCTTCCTCTATATCTTGATGTGAAGAGATTCATTTCTGTCTTTCTGCAAACAACTATCACTCTAACAATCATTGTCATGTAACGTTTTCTGTCTTCCTTTGTATCATTCGGTAAACCTGGACTCTCATCAGCTATTATCGTATTTTTTCTTCAAGTAACCACTTCCAGTCGAAGTTTACCTCGTCAAATTGACAAGCGTTACGAGGAAACTTGGTACTACATATTGTGGAGTACAAAATGTTACCATTTGTAAATTATTAATGATCATTAGTATTGTTTCTTGATAATTAGTTTAATCGAGTTTTATCGATGCTTTACATTTTCGTGAAAAAAGTGGAAATGTGCTTCAACAATATATTTTTGGTTAGAAATTGAGATTTGTTCGCCGTTTAAATAATCCAATGGGAAAGTACTGAGATTTTACTGGGGTATATACATTTTTTTGATTTTCTTTACATTCCAAGAGTAAACACAAACTGTTGTTTTTGATATAGTTTGCCAATATAAATAAAGAAAACTTAGATCGTGAAGTAAAAACCTCAATTGACAATTAGATAACTTGTTGACAAAAATCTCTTTTTTTTATAAAGTAATAATTTTCTATGGAAACATTCATCTAATTATACAGTACTCAAAATTTATAACTGGAACGGAACATAGGACTATTTCCAACATCCTCCCAACCAGGAAAAGTAGATTCACCGCATCCCGTAGCGCTGAGGAGTTTTCACAGTACGCCCGTATCGTGTTGTTTTACTTGTATATGAATCATCTTTTTTCTCCATGGAATTCTCCTTCTTTCTTGATTCTTGTACGGAATTTTCTTGCTTTCTTGATTTTTCTTCCTTTTTTGCTATTTTGTTATCGGACATTGGTTCCTCCCTTCAGGATTTGATTATTCTCCATCTGCTCTCAAATTTCTTAACTGCTGACTTTCTTCTTCATGCCTCACTTCCAAGGGATACAATCTTTGAAATGGCCGTAGTATCTCTCCTTGAGCAACTTTAACCCTTGCCACTCTTGGTTTTTTGTCTCTTCCTTCGTGGGTTTCTAGAATTTTTCCTAAGGGCCAGTCCAATCTTTTCTTGTTATCTGAACCAACATACACAATATCACATAGAGAGATGCTGCAAATATCGAAATCTTCTCACCAGATGATTCCCATCTATTTGATCCAAGTCCAGCGTCTCAGTATTCGAAATGTCCGAAATGAACATGTAAGGGCATAATGGGGAAAGATCGTTAGAATCTTCGTGGAACATAGGACTATTTCCAACACAATCCTTTCTTGCAATTGTGACAAATATAATTCAACAAATTCATGTAATCTTACTCACTCGAAAATGATTTTTGTTTGTTTCAGGTTGCTAGCTCGCACAGTTAGTTTCAATATAATATGGTCGGATTATTTAATAAGGGTACTGCACAAAGTTCCTGTTCTGGTAGCGTCAGCCTTAGTCGTTTTGTCAGTAACAACTTGCGGAGGATTAGCGCTATGTTTGGGAGCTATATTCTACTTTTTAAGGGTAAATGACACTTATCTTAATGTCAATCAAATAAAATATCAGAACATTTACTAATACAAAATTGAGATGTTGATTTTTTCTCTGAGAGCTACTGAGAAGCTAGATTTACTTCAGTTGTGAGTTACTTGACATTAGATATGTAATTAGCACAAACCTTCCTCTTTCCTGTTGATAATAACTTACAAGTAATTGAAGATCTAATGTATTATTTCTAACAGGCCTGTCTGTTATCCAATTGAGAATACGATGATCGTTTAGCCTTACCCAAGTAGGCGAAAATTTTGAGCATCTTCTCTATCTCTCTACTGTGTATTTAATATTTTTCCTTTACCAGTGGAAATATTCGTTCATTTGAAACGAATTCATTTTCTCATTGACAAAATCCAACACAAACTTTTGCTCAATTATTTCGAATTTGATTTCTTTGTGAAAGAGCGCTTACTATATGTACCAAAATTTCCAAGCAAGCCAAGAATTTTTCATCACAATGTCGTATTCAATTTTGAAACAAAATAATTACTTTTATACCTGAAACTATAGTTCTGCCTATTTTTTTTTAGTTGACTCAAATGTCACAGGATTTTGTAGAAGAGGTGGTCTGGTTTTTCGTGAAAAAGTTTGCGAGAAAATGTAGGAATTTCTTCAAGCGAACAAAGCTTGAAAACACTTCCTCCGAAAACAACGCTGAGAGTACCCCAAGCGCTAGTATACAACCTCCCGAAACATCGGGTCAAGTAGTAAATGTGAAGTCAGATGGAGAGTCTAAACTGAAAAACGTATTGGAAGAGAATGAACCTTCTGGTTCGTGTGAGGGCGGTGAAGGAACTAACCTAGAAGAAAATGGTGTGGGTTTCACACAGGAGGTTGGAGAAGAAAGAAGAGATGAAACTGACGCAGAACTTTCCGAGGCCTATAACTCAATTTTCTTTCATTCGACTCTCTTCTTTATATGGTGTATGGTGACAATGATCAATATACCAGCTGTGCTGACCTGGGCTCATAACTTCAAGTGAGTGAAAGTATTGGTTACGATATTTCCTCGGCTTCGTTCATTAAAATAATACTTCGAATAACACTAAACAAAATAGTTAAGGCTTTCGCGGCCGAAGTTTTCAGTATCACTACGTTTATTCGGGTTTGAATGCCGTCGTTTTTTTGGAATTTCTTCCTGACGTTTCGCTGGCTCGAGTGGCTAGCTTCTTCAGAGGCTCATTCATCTTGAAATTCACTTCGATGACTGGAGATTTTTTCTTCGCAACTTATTTATATTTGTATTTATGCCGATTCAGGTACTTTGCGATGCTAATTATTCCATTCGGATTAGGGGAATTGTCATTAATACTGATTACCTTGTTTACCTCATCTGGGTTCGGAGAATAATCATCATTATTATCTGAAGAACTACCTGCAGTTATTATCGATTTTCTTAAAATGGGATTCCATATTCGGTTGAGGTTGATAGCTTCTTCTTTTCTGTTGAAATTATCTGTGTGTTTATGGATTTCTATTGCCTCCCGTACCAGTCGGCTATGGTATCCCTGGTTGTCCTGTAGTTACCCTCACTAAGTGCGTGTTCCGCCACAGCCGACTTGTCAGTTTGCCCTAGTCTGCAGTTTCTCTCATGTTCCTTTAGCCTTGTTCCCAAGGATCTTTTGGTGGTACCGATGTATACCTTCCTACAGGTGCACGGTATGCGATAAACCCATGCTGCAGACAGTGGATCTCTTTTGTCTTTAGCCGATCTGAGGCTCTGTTGAATCTTCTTTGTGGGTTTGAATACAGTTTTTATATTGTATTTACCCAGGAGTTTTCCAATTCTGTCTGTGACCCTCGGGATGTATGGCAAATGTGCATGTGCAACTATCTGAACGTCCTCCCTGTTTCGAACAGTGGAATTCTTCAGTTTCATGGCCCTGTTGATCTCGGGTACACTGTATCCATTCGACCCCAAGCTCACTTGAAGGTGTTCTGCGAACCAGAACATCTGGGAGAAGAACTGGAACACCTTCAAGTGACCTTGAGGTCGAATGGATAATGGATACAGTGTACCCAAGATCAACAGGGCCATGAACCTGAAGAATTCCACTGTTCGAAACTGGGAGGACGTTCAGATAGTTGCACATGCACATTTGCCATACATCCCGAGGGTCACAGACAGAATTGGAAAACTCCTGGGTAAATACAACATAAAAACTGTATTGAAACCCACAAAGAAGATTCAACAGAGCCTCAGATCGGCTAGAGACAAAAAAGATCCACTGTCTGCAGCAGGAAAAAAGTCAATTTACCATGATGGCATCTTAATATATAAACTCAATTCCAGAAACAAAGCATTTCGCTCAACAATGAAATTGAAGCAAAAAATACAAACAATTTTTAATCAGCTAATGTATACAATATATTTTGCATGTAGTCAACAGTTATATGTTTTGTTTTTTACCTTCATTGGTATTCATCAGTTTTGAAAGCCATTTCATTTTGACTGCTTACAAATATTTAATTTCGTTAAATGTATGGATTTTTTTTTCTTTATACTTTTGAAAATTTCATTTATTGACTATGTACTTGTGTGTTTTAGTCCCTATTCATAAACATGTAATGTTTCTTGGGATAATAAAATTGAATTGAATGTGTGGAGTTCGGCACCAAAACATTCATTGAGGCTTCTCGATTCCATTCAGAGAAAGGCAATTCGTCTTGTTGGTGATTCTTCGCTCACAGACTCGCTCACTTCATTGGAACATCGTGGAAGGGTCGGAGACTTGTCTCTCTTCTATAGATACTTTCACGGTCGATGCTCTTCCGAATTGTTATCAATCGTTCCCCCCTTGGCAATATCCACACGGATGACTCGACGAGTACGGAATTCCCACCCCTTTGTTGTGAATTTGGAAACCTGTCGAACCACTCTTGCTTGCAGGAGGTTTGGAACCCGCCGAAAGAGGTTTTTCGTGAGGCTTACAAACTTCAGAAATTCAAACTAAATGTTAATATGTATCTCCTGTCCCTTGATTCACGCGGTGTTCCGAAAACGAGGTCGAAGCGAAAGGACAAGACAACAGAAAGCAGGGGGAGGTTGAACAAGGGAAAGCTCAGCGGCAGCGTAGAGGACGACCACAGAAGAGACAAGAAAAAGCCTCGTGAAGGAAGCACCCCTCCTATCACCACCCATCACCACCCAACAGAGGAACCACTCCCACAAAACCTCAGACCACGAGGACTTCCCACGGACAAAAAACAAACACCAAAACGAAAAAGAAGAACACAAACCCCGCCATCAAACACAAGACGCAAAAGGGCGAAGACAACACAAAAAAGGAGAGAAAAAAAAAAAAGAGAAAGGGAAGAGAGAAAGAAAAGAGAGGGGGAGCGGAGGAGGAAGGAAGAAGGGAGGAGAAGGAGGAAGGCGAAGGAAAAAAGAAAAAAGCGCGAGAAGGGGAGAAAAGAAAGAGGAAAAGGGAAAAACCACAGAAAGAGATCTTTGTCTCCAAAGACATCAGACAAAGCGGGTGGGATTGGAAACCTCGAAAATAAGGATTTTCTGTTCTCCTATTATATTTATTTTTTTTGTCTTTCTTACAGGTGGATTAATTCCACAATATTATTATCATCACCAAGTTCTTCTAAGATTAAGTAATTTATAAGGTTTTCCATTCAAGGCGCTCTATATTAAGAAAATATTATTTAAAGGTTATGTGATGTGTTTACCTGTTTGTCAGAGAGCATCAAAGCATAGACGTTCAGCCACCTTCTAGCGCTTTCATACAGCGCCGCTGCCAGCGTGGCTGAACGCGCCCATTGTCAACATAAATGTAGTCAACCACAAAATTGCATCAAAATTACATGTCATTTCAATAAGGACTTATTATCGAGTACTTGGAAACCCAAAAGCTATTATTGAATTTTTGACAACCCAACGCAACGAGAATAACTGGGTAGTTCGATTACAGATGATTCATTGTAGATCCTAATATATATATTTTTTTTATTCAGGTACAGTACAGTTCTGACTCCAGATGATTCTTTCATTCCTGGTCTTTCCCTCAGCCTTTGTGCCTTAGCGTTGTGGCAGTGCGATCTACCGAAAACTGACAGGTGGGTTAATAACAATTCACGAATACTCTCACACCATGAGGATAATTCGGTGAATTTTTCGTTCACAACGCACATATGATGATCGTTCGATAATGATGCTTGGTTTCGATTGCAGGAAGTGGCTTGATAAACTAGGAGCACTTATCACACTAATGGCGGTCACTAGTTTGATATTCGCCACGATATCACTTTATAGACTGAACTACATACTCACTTTATCCATCGCGATGGTGACTCTGCATCAACTGATGGCTCCGAAATTAGAGACGCATAGCAGCGATGATCAAACGCCTGAAGACGATGCCGATAGGATCAAGTACGATGTCTTCAAGTCGAAGACAGAGTAATTTAAATGGACTGTAATCGTTTAGATTAGAGCGAGTTGGAAGTTCCTTTCAGGCAGATGTGATGATAGCAGATTTTTTGTTTCTAGTTAAAAACTTGCGATTTTTTAACTGACTGACTTCGATTATTCATGGGTAGGCACAGGAAGACTGTTGAAGTAAGCCAGAATAAGTGATATCGACAGTAACCTTCATTGTTTATTGAGCTATTGAAATATGCCAAAGGCTTATCGGGACGAAAAACCTACGTGATACTAATAGATCTAAATAAATAGTTGATTGTGAACTAATTCATAAAATCAATTGAGACAATCTGAAGAGAATCACGAATGAGCAAAAAATGAAGAAAAAAATAAGATGAGAATAAAAAAAATTGAAAGAAAAGTTGACGAATGGTGAAGAAAAGTATCAAAAGCAAGATTCTCATTGAGTGCAGTTACTATTCGCGACGTTTTTATTGCCAGTATGTCCAATCTTCATCAGGTGATGATACTAACAAGCGAAACGTGAATACGCTCAACTTCAAACTCTCCAAATTTTTCTTAATTCATCAGCTTTTCTCCGTTATTTTTTTTTGTTTCACTTCATTATCTTATGATGTTTGATTTTTCTTTCGCTCTCCATCTCAACTTTCTTGTTGATTTATTTTTCTCGAATTTCGATCCAATGAGACTTTAAAAGGTTTTAATGAAGTGAGTACTATGAACAATGGATATACTAGCCAACAAGAAACATTTTTTACCACATTCAAACAATAAAACCTGACTGTTTGAAAACCACGTTAAATCACATAAAAGTATTTGCTGTCTGAAAAGACGGTTGTAATGTAGTCCTAAGAGATCTGGATAAGTAATGAACAAACACAAATACTCCTTAATATCTTTTTATAACTGAAGAGAACAAATTTTACAGCATTATAAACTGTAACAAAATGAAAATCTATTTATAGTAGAGTTTTATTTATATTATTATACTAATGATGTACATTTTTTTGTTCATTCTGTACTGTATTTGTTACTCCTAGCGTGTTATGTATAAACATGACCACGTGATTCTACTCTCGCTTGTTATGTTTAGACTACTTATGCCACGCAAATGACAAAGTCATTACTTGAGTGTATTTGCATCAAATGTCACATGCTGGATACTGGGAATCCAACGAACACTGCATTTTAAACAGTTGTCTTATGTTATAAGCTGGACGTTTCTACCTCGAGCTTTCCCTGCAGAAATTCTGAATATTCTGGAGGATATTTGTACTATCATGTGTCCGGCAGGCCCTCATGTATACTTTCCACGCATGATTTCCTAATTTTCTGCCGGACCAGTGAACTATCACACTGTGGATGACAAGTATTTTATTCTTAATACTATTAATATCGTGGACAAGCAATGAAGTCAGTTAGACAGGCATTGCTTGACATTGTTAAAACTGCATTCGGCACAGAAAATTGTTATTATACGAAGATGCCCTTCGGATTGAAAAATTCTCCAGTAACATGGATAACATCCTCCGGATTTTCGACATATTATAACTCCCGAAGGTTATTGCCATTCAGAAATTTCCAATACCAAAGAATCGAAAAGAAATCGAAGAATTTTAGGCTGGCTAGGCTACTATAGGAGGTTTTTTGAAGACTTTGCGAAGCTGACCAAACATTTAACCAATGCTAGAAAAAAGCCCACATTGACAAAACAAAGGTCATACTGTCAGATGAAACCGATGAAATATTTGAGAAGTCAAAGAAATTTTTCATCAATGACAATTCTGCAGAATGTGGAGTTACTAGAGCATTCATATTGACGACAGATTCCAGCAATTTAGCCCTAGGAGTTATTTCATCTCAAGGCAAAATTGGAGAGGGCAAAATCCATAGCCTGGCATTGAACAAGAATAAACAACAATCGAAAAGGAGCTCCGAGCCATTGTTTGGGCTACAAAATATATTTGATCGTACCTTTACGGAAGAAAATTTACCCCCTTTACCACCGAGCACTCCAGTGACTTATTGTTAGATCCAAACTCGAAATCAGTCAGGTGAAGACTCAGTCTGCAAGAATATGACCATTATACTGTTATATAGAAAAGGATCCAAATCAATCAGAACCCATTATAGCTATTAAAAATTTAGCATCACACGAATCATTAGTAGTACCGGAAATTTCGGAAACGAGAAATGTGGACCTAAACTTAATACGTGAACTCGTGAACAGTAACCATTGAAAATATACTCCCGTTTCGATTTGAACCACTGGACCACGTCAGGGATGAATTCCATGTGGTGAAATAACCTTAAATTTAATTGGAATTGGCCTATGGGTCATATTTCTTCACTCAATTTTGATTGGTTTCGCAATCTACCAGATCTCAAACCCATTTTTTATTATTCATAATTTATCTCAGTCATTTTTTATTTTGAAAACCGAATTCGAACCCTTCAGAAATTAATTCAATTCCTATTTGCTGTTCCAAAGAGCCGAAAAAAGGCATACTCTCGTGCTGCAGGAATACCAACCACTAGGATTGCTTATAGAGATATAGGATAGTTACACAGCCGAAAATATCATTTGAAGGGATGGAAACTACGGAAAGTATTACGGAGGAGTTCGTTTCCAAGTCTTGTCTCTTCTTACATGTTACTATGTCCTAGCTTGAGTTGCGCATTTTCTTGTTCACTTGTACAATATGTTAGATGACAATCATTTCAAAATCAGTGGGATATTTTTTATGAATTTCTATTTTGAAGTTCAAACTTTCATTTGCTTCATACACTCACGGTGCAAACACAACTTTGGATTTGTTTTAGCTTTCTGTTAACATTTGAGTCAAACTAACAAAAAATTGTGCGCGTACTTTCCTCCTTTGAAAAAATAATGAACTTAGTGAGCACACAGAAATATCGCCATCAGGTATTGTACAAATGACGTTGCAAAATCTCCATCTGATTTTTACAGGGCCGTGGCTAACTATCCCCCTCTTTATAACTATAAACAATGTATATAGTACCCATTTAAGGCTCGTGAACATTTTGGCGTGCTGCATTCCATTGCACTGTAAACAATCATCTGTTTGTGAGCGTGATAGTGTATAGAAAATACGGAATTGATGTAGAGGCATTTTTCAATGCAATGTGCTGCGCCCCATACCCGCCCAAATGTGCTCGAGCCCTAATGTCGCAAGATGAGTCTAGGAATGTTGAATTCTTCGATTATAGTTTCGCATCATTCTTAGGAGATATCAAAACGCTGAATGACTTTGAAGTGTTCAATAACTGCATAGTGTGTGAAACTAACTAATACTGTTTCCTTGAAGAATAAATTATTGACTATGTTGCAAGCATTGTTTTTTTTTTCTAACGATGTTCTATTAGGTATGTTCACGTTCTCATGGAACCAGGTCGATTCCAGTAGTGGTGGACATTAAATTTGAAAGCCAATTCAAATATACATAATTTCCTCGAAAATACAAATGTATTTTTCCTACTACCAGATAAGAGATGACTGATATCACACTGGGTTATGACACCTTGGAGAGAAGGCCACTAACACCCGCTCAACAGCAACAAAATATTTTTTGCAAAGAACGTGTGGCATTCGAATATGTTTTGGAGAATCAAAAGTGAGATTTTCTACTCTGCAAGACAAAATGAAGTGTAGGTACTTTGTTCTGCATAATATCGCAAAATGAAAATATGAGGATTAACTCAAACTTTAGTGGAAAACTAACAAATGCTTGATTTTTGTGCATGGCATTGAAGTGATTCCCCATATTAGACAGGTTTTTTGTCCCTATTTCCTGAACTGTAATTATATCTGATTTTCCATTATTTTTATTTTCTTCAATGGAATTTCTTGTAAATTTTTCTTCATGCGTCAGTATCTTATTCTTTCTTGTTCAATTTCATACTGTATGCTATCTTGGTGTATCAATAATATTCACATTCTCTCATCTATCTTATTCCATTTACTGAAGCTTCTAGAATATTTTTTTCCCAGCAAAAAAATGTCTATTCTTCTATTAGAGTATTAGTCATACAGGCGCATTTTACGAATTTATGCTTTAATATCGCCTTTTATATTTGTAGCAGTTTTCACTTGAAAAATTTTGTGGAGAAGGGACACACAGATATTTTCAAGGTGATTGATAGGGTGATGTGATAGAGTACTCATACTTTCGCACCTTTTCACTTACTATTTAATTATTTGTTTTCGTCATGTACAAATCTGTTGTTGAGCGAAATTTTATTGATATTTTAGATACACTCTGATTTGCAACAAATATTGACGTTCTACAATTACTATGTATGAATGTAGAGAATTAATATATGAAATAAAATGTTGAGGATATCAAATACCTCTCCCAAGAATTTCAAATGATAAATCATGAAGCACTTTCAAAATTCAATGAAATACCCGGAAATATAAAAATTTGTAGAAATATCAATGAATTTAAAATCAAAATAAAAAAAATATTTTCTCCAAATGAGAAAATAAAATTCGATGGATTCTTTCTTTGTTTCTATATTGTTTGTTGTTTCTTTGTAATTCCGAAAAAAAATATTTAATGAAATATGTAATCAATATAAAGTTCATGATCAGTCTCATACCAGTTTGAAACTGTTTGACTGTTCATGATATTCCTTTATAGAAACTCAGTTATAATTTAAATATACCCTATTATGATTTTATAATTGTTTTTGGAAAAAATATTGTAACATTGTTACCTAAAAATAATATTCAGGAAAAGGGTATATATACATTTTGTATTTATTTATGTAGCATTGAATAAATTACGAATAAATAAATAAATACTAAAAAAATGCTTCAACTTGAGTCAGATTTTTGATTTGAAGTCCGAAAATTATAAAGTCCAGCAAAAGATTAGAAGATATTTTTTCTACTTTCATCAAAGAATAATTTGTTCAATTTCGGAACTTTCGATCAAAAAAGAAGATACGGTTCAGGTTCCAGGTTTGAATATTAATTTTGCAGATTCGCAAATTATTCATAATTCTGAAAAACAGACAAAATCAATGTAGAAATATATATTACCTGAAATATATACTGATCGCACCACCATACAAAGGCGACGTATTAAATCATATGACAAATGAAAATAATTTCAATAAATTACTTGGAGTCATACTAGATCATCATTGCGCTTTCATTGCTCCATTGCCAACCACCGTGTGGGCATAAAGTTCACTTTATGACCCGCGCGAATATAGACATAATTTCGTCAACAATGACGAATTTTTTCTGCATTTTAATGTCTTAAATTTGACAGTGTTTCCCTAGCTTCAATGTTATCTACTGCCATAATATGAAAATGTTACAATCAAATTGAATATTAGGATGGATTTTATAATATATAACTTGAATAAAAATTACAAAAAATCAACAATAAACTTTTACAAAAACCCATCGTCACAACTTAGCCTTCAAACTAGACATGAGTTTCTCCAATTTGAGAGCCGTCTGCAGATTCCCCTGGATTTTCAATTTTCCCGACATGTAGGCTGTTGCCGGTTTAATTTTTCCAGAGAACATGTCGAAGAAGTTCTTACTATCCATGGTCAAGGTAGCGTCTGGTGGAGATGAAGCTTCACCTTGTCCGCAAGAGCCGCTGCCGGTTTTCAAATCCACGTACCTGTCGAAAATATAATTTTGGATAATGGATATAATACTCGCGTGTACATGAATGGAAAAGTCGATAATGGATATATGCTTAGCTTATACGAAAATGAATTTTCATTCCATCTTCGACCACCCGCAACTTTCAGACGTTCAAACTGACTAAGTGGTATTTATGCTATTTTCATTTTTTTTTTATAATAACAGTTATTTTTTCCCAAGAAACTACAGTTTATAAATAGGGAATATTTATATAATACATTCATTAAAAAGCTCAATCAGAATTGTATATTACTCGAAAATAAAAAAAAATCAAATAATTTTTTCAACAGAAATTATTCTAACAAATAACGTTTCATAGCAAATTTGAATTTGTTCATTTGAGAAAAACATTTTATTCCAGTGGGTAATCCATTATATATGATAACACCTTTATAGAAAATAGATTTTCTGGAAAATTCCGTCTTGAGATTTTTTGTTAATATATTATTTAATTGCCTCGTTTTGTGGTTATGTACACTGTTAGATTTGAAAAATTTCATAATAGAATGTTTCTTATTAGTCACAATAGAATGCAAAATAGTACATATTTTCAGTTTATAAATAGAAGTGATGTCGAGGAGACGATTTGGTTTATAAATGTTCCTTGTTAGTTCCAAATAAAGTAAATGAAAAATGCATTTAATTGCTTTATTCTGTAAAGACTTCAGTGGTTTCAGAATGGTATTCGACACATATGCTGATTAAAAATTGTAATTTCGAATAAATTAGTGAAAAATAAATTAATTTTAGATATTTCAAAGGTAGGTATATAGCTCCTTATCTTGTACAAAATTTCCAATGACTGGTGATATTTTTTTCGGATCAGATCAATATGAATATCCCACGAAATATTTTCATCAATATTCAGACCTAAAAATTTTATATTATATGACCTGTTAATTTGTAGAGTAAGCTTGTTTTGTATAACTTCGTAGGTGTGTACAAGTAAGCGTGAATGTGAGCACTTTCTAAATCCCAATGAGTAGATTATCGTCTCAAAAACGAGAAGAATGGGAGGTTGGAAAAGTGTCAACAGAGGTCACCATAGTACTTTTCCAACCTCTTTTCCTCGATAAAGAATTGATCATTTGTTCCGTAGTTTTCTGGGTATTGTAACCTACCACAATCTGAAAAAATGAAAATTAATATTTGAATATATACAAGTGTAGAAGGGCAGATTTTCAATCTACCCCGAAAAGTTACTGCGTCTATTGAAAAACAGTTCATTCTGGATAGAACAAGTGCATATAGTCAGCAACTTGCCGTATAACTCAAATTTTGCCTATCAAAATAATAATTAATTTTATTATTCTATTAATTTATATTATTTTTTATTTTTATTATTATTATTATTATTATTAAATATCGATCCACCACAAAAAATTACGTTCAAACAGTACTTAGAAATGATCACTTTTCAGCCTGTAAGTAGATCAGAAATGAGAATATTTTCGAATTATTGTGAATGTTTTTGTTGATATTGAAGTTTATTACCATTTGCCTGCTTCCTCCCCAGTAACATTGAACGCAAATACTGCTTGAGTGTTGCGCACAGTGTCGGGCGAAATGGAACTCTCAATTTTCTGGAATAGCTGGGCGACGCGCCCCGAGGTTGGAGTTTCTTTGAGATACTGGAAATCACAATATATTAACATCAGACTGGTGAGCGAGTGGAAACAGAAATATTATATTTGACAAGATACGTAGCATAATCAATAAGATATCTGTTAAAAGGTTATGATTCGTTAAAACTGGTTTGATAAATTGCTGTTATTGTTTATTGAGTAACTGATCCCAAGAAGCTAATGCTTATACAGGGATATACATATACAAAAACATTAACAAGATACCAACACAGAATAAATTAAACCGTTAGATCATAACATAAAAATGACGAAAAAAGAATTTTATATACTTGGAAATTCTATTCTATATTCTCAAGAAATATTTTTTTGATTTGAATTTATTTATATTTTTTATTTCTTTCAAGTTTTTTGGCAAGATATTTTAAGTAAGAACTCCTGAGTAAAGCAGAGATTTGCTACCAAAATTGCTTATGATTTTAATCAAATCGAAAGCATTCAACTGTCTTGTATTATAGTTATGAATACACGAATTTGGAGTAAATTTTAGGGTCGCATGTTCATTGTTGGATGATGTCAAATGAATAAATAAACAGGTCTTTAATTTATACAGCTTTTATAAATTGAGTAAATTTTTTGGTGTATACAAATTCACAGTGGGTTCACGATAATGAGTTGAATTTGTCGAATGAAATGCCAAACGTGGGATATAGAATAAAAATTTGTGATCAACTAGCTCTGATTTTATTTCAAATGAAGGTCAATAGAGTAAAACTTGTCCAAAATTAACCCTGAAAAGGAAGCACAAAATATACATGACCTAAAAAAACGAAGAATTTGTTTCAACACCAATGTCATTCCAGTTTTGAATCATCTTGAATATAAAAATCATAAATTGGGATGTCACCGTTTCAACGCCAGAATGAATGTATTTGAATCACAGAAGAAAATAGTTCATACAATTCAAAAACTGTTGCACGTTTTGCGCATTATCATGGGAGTAGTTAAATTATGAAGTACACTGTAGCCAGATTGTCATCGAGTTATGGAATATTAGATAATGATAAAAGTGATATTAGTCCGGCGGCGGAACGCTAATAACTCGTCGTTTCAGAGACGAACCCAATATTGGCGTATTACCAAACGAGAATACTACCACTATATTAACGAATGTTTCTACATAGAAAAATGAATATGGGGACTTTTTCTTTTTGTCGAGACCAAAATTATAGGTGAAAAACATTAAAAAACCGAAAAAAGATAATTTTAACTTTGAGTCTCCATATCTCGGGAAATAAAATAGCTATTGAACTTTTTTTTTCACTCAGGTAGAGCTAGAAATAAGCTCTTTCATATGGTACCTGAAGTTTTGTTTTATATTTCGAAAATATTTAGAAAACAGTTACTTTTGTGAAAAAACGAATACTTTTTTTCATTCACTGTTTGATTCACCTCAACCTATCTCGCTTATATAAAACCCTTTTGGAACTATTTTCGATCCAAAAACTGCAAAATTTCATGAGCTCCATTTTTCTCCGATTAATGTAAGATCCATTTTCGAAAATAAACTAGCTGGAGCCTTTTGAACGCAGCAATGCACACCGCGGTGGCGCGGCCCGGCAGTTGCGAAGCGTGCCGTTTTGCGTCTTTCGCGATTAACTGTTAGGTCATTTTTACACATATTGTTGATATTTGCAGCAGCTTTTACTTGTAATCTTGTAAAATATATGTATTATTATGAGATATTTGGTAAAAATGTTTCGGATTTTAATAAAAAACACATGTAGCTTATCTATGTTATTAATATAAAACATATAATTGTATTTTATATCAACGCTACTCCAATGGAATCAAAATATCGTCTTCTTCTTCCTCCTCCTCCTCCTTTTCTAAATTAAAACTATTTGTACACCTCATTGAACACTTGCACTCAACTGAACAAAACATACCTTCATTTTTACACACACATTTCGTAGTGTTGCAGTTTTTCTCAGAACAAAACAAACTAATCAATTTTCTGATTTCGTTCGGAATGGGGGGTTTCGTTGAAAACTTGGGAATCAACATATCATTTTCTTTCATCCAACCATAATCTTGAGGATCCATTTCTTCTCTCATTCCAATATGACTAGATTTCCACAAAACCACTTGATAATAGCATCTAAAAACATAAAGTCGAATTTTAAAGGCGTTTATAGATATGAATAAATTGTATTCATTAGTGTAAATTTGAGCATGCAATTTAGAAGAATCTTCAGTTGGAAGAAGTTTTTTAGCTGATTTCTTGGTATCTTTGGTCAAAATCAGTCGAATTTCGTCAAGATTTTCACATTTGTCTTTGCGGTAAAGGTGGACAATTAGCTTCCTCCCAATATTTATGCTGTTTTCTATTTCATTTAGTGATCGCCTTTTATGACGTTTGATTTTTGAACTTGGAAAACGATTTGAATGGGTTGTTGACTTACCATCAAGAGTCTCTTCATTCAGATCAAAATTGTCGATTCCAAGATGTCATTTTTCATTTTTGTGGAAGAAAAAACATGTAGAATGCTAAAAGATCTATGTAATCAACTGAGAGATACATTGGAAAACTTGAGTATTGATTCAGATATTACAAATAACACTGGTGATATAAGAAAAAAATGAGAAGAAATTTGGTGAATCACTATCATTTCTAAGCCTTGTAGGAAAACCTACACTTGTGCTTCCAAAGGAATATGAATACGATATTATATATGGATCTATACCTAAAGAAAAATCGGGTTGTGAGGAAGAAATAGAATGTGATGAAAATGAAAATGTAGCGTTACATAGAGCAGCAGGTATATTACGAAAGGCAATATTAAGTCATGAAGACTTTAATTCTATGGGAAATTATTTAACACCATAAGATTTAAATGAAAGTACCTTCATGGCAGAGATTCCAGAACCATTATATGAAATAGTATGTTGGATTCTTGATGAAAAATATTCTGCAGACCAGCACATTCGATACAAATGTTATCTCTACATGTTCAGCAGTTTTGAATAATTTTGACAAAAAAAGGGCAAAAACTAGTTATAATTCAGGACTTTCAATTTACATCTACCAGACAGTAAGAAGTCGGAAACTCATTGATATTTTGTACAACTTTGGTCTGGAGCTTCTCCATCTCTCTCATCTTACGATGAAATAAGGAAATTTTTAACCTCCCTGGCATCCGAACAAATTGCAAACATGGAAAACGGCATATTTATTCCTCAGGGTGTTTTTCCGTTAAACAATGATGTAGATAAATTTTTTCATGCAAGCATCGACAATTTTGATCTGAATGAAGAGACTCTTGATCGTAAGTCAACAACCCATTCTTTAGCTATGGTTCTATTTCAAAAGAAATCAAATCTTTTTCCAAGTTCAACAATCCAACGTCATATAAGGCGATCACTAAATGAAATAGAAAACAGCATAAATATTGGGAGGAAGCTAATTGTCCACCTTCACCGCAAAGACAAATGTGAACATCTTGACGAAATTCGACTGATGTTGACCAAAGATACCAAGAAATCAGCTAAAGAACCTCCCCCCAACTGAAGATTCTTTCAAATTGCTTGCTCAAAGGTACACTAATACAATTTATTTATATCTATAAACGCCTTTCAAATTCAACTTAGGTTTTTAGATGCTATTATCAAGTGGTTTTGTGGAAATCTAGTCATATTGGAATGAGAGAAGAAATGGATCCTCAAGATTATGGTCGGATGAAAGAAAATGATATGTTGATTCCCAAGTTTTCAACGAAACCCCCCATTCCGAACGAAACCAGAAAATTGATTAGTTTGTTTTGCTCTGAGAAAAACTGCAACACTACGAAATGTGTGTATGTAAAAATGAAGGTATGTTTTGTTTAGTTGAGTGCAAGTGTTCAATGAGGTGTACAAATAGTCTTAATTTAGAAAAGGAGGAGGAGGAGGAAGAAGACGGTATTTTGATTCCATTGGAGTAGCGTTGATATAAAATGAAATTATATATTTTATATTAATAGCATAGATAAGCTACATGTGTTTTTCATTAAAATCGAAAACATTTTTACCAAATATCTCATAATAATACATATATTTTACAAGTATACAAGTAATAGCTGCTGCAAATATTAATAATATGTGTAAAAATGACCTAACAGTTAATCGCGAAAGACGCAAAACGGCACGCTTCGCAACTGCCGGGACGCGCCACCGCGGTGTGCATTGCTGCGTTCAAAATGCTCCAGCTAGTTAATTTTCAGAAATGGATCTTACATTAATCGGTGAAAAATGGAGCTCATTAAATTCTGCAGTTTTTGGATCATTTTTTTTATGTTTTTTACCTATAATTTTGGTCTCGACCAAAAGAAAATGTCCCCATATTCATTTTTCTACGTAGAAACATTCGTTAATATAGCGGTAGTATTCCCGTTTGGTTATACCAAAATATTGGGTTAGTGAACAATAACAAGGTCCGACCGCTGCATTATATGTATCGATCATGAAAGGAGAAAAAACAACAAACTTCACAAACATTCTCTACTGATAGGTACATACGTTTACATCATTCATTGAAATATGGAAGTTCATCCATAAAATAATTATTTTCCATAGGGAATTCATCATATATTTTGAATATTGATTGCATTCATATATACTGTTACGAATAGAAATACACCTGGACTTAATACTGCAGTATACGTAAGCGACTTCTAGGCAATTTGAGAGCTTCGTTATCTTTAGTATTATGAGGAATAGATCGAACAGTATACATAATTCACTTCAAGGCTGCTGCTACAAGCCAGAAGTGAATATCTGACTGTAGAATTGAAATACAACTTACTATGTTGTACTTAATTTACCTTTCTTACAGCCGTTGAGGGACGCAAATGGTCATCATTATTATCTCGTTCTCTTCCAAAATAACCAATCAAAGATGTCAACAACTCTTGGCAGTGCTCATTTTTCAACTGTTTAGTATTTTTACGAATAGCTTGAGACTGATAATCGCTATATAAAAATAGAAATACACAGTTTTTGATCATAATATCTAATTTGAAATACCACAAAGACAAAACAAATGTTAAATCCTTGAGTGACAGTTATTTCTACACTCCATTTCAAAGAATTGGGTGGTTATTAATCATATACTGCTTGAGTAACATTTTTGAGATTAGAGGGAAGACTGCAACAGACGTAGTTCTATGAAATGCTCCTAATAGACGTCTAAAATCAGCTTAGTTGTCAAATGAAATAAAAATTAATATTGAATTAAAGATGTATAAACTGGTCCTTAAAGACGCAAAATTTTAAATTCAATGCAAAAAGCTCTCACATGCATTTCTATAAATGGATTGGTGCTATTGTGTTGATTTTATGGTATCATCATTGAAGTGTGACAGTTTTTAAATTGATTACGTGAGCGCCAAAAAACGCCTGAACTCTAACTTCACTTCCGCTGTTCCACGGTCTTCAAAACCGAAATTGGATTGACAGAATTTTCCTACATAATCTTGATCCCGTCGAGACAATCCCGGAAAATGTTAACACTAACACTATCTAGAAGATACCAGAACAATGAAGTTCGTTAACAAGAATTTACATGCATATTATATTTGTGACTTTATTTTTAGAGAATGATCAGTATTTCTCTCAAATGTCTATGTATCACTTGAAAAAATAATAGATGATTTGTATCATGTAAATATAATGATTTGTGAGCTGCCATTAGTACCAGGTATATGCTACATGGTAAATAGATAGCACTACTACTATTCGACATTCACCTCTTTAACGTCTTCAATGTTTTCATCTACAAAGAAGTCAGGAATAAGTTTGTCTGCGTTCTCAGGCACGCACGCGTACTGCTTCAGGTCAGTTATTCCCGCCTTTTTCAAGACGTACTCATCGATGAAGAAATTTCCAGTGCACGTCTTTGGATCCTGCGTCAGGATGGCGTAAGCTGAATCGGCCATCACTTCGGGTTTTCTACAGTAATCGGATGCGCTCTTGCCCTGAATCAAATCGATGGCAGCTGTTGCGACCGCTGAAATGAGAATGAGATTCAAAGGTTTCAGTTGTGAATAATACCTACACAGTTTCTCGAAGCCAATGACGTGTAATCTCGAAAACCACAAAATGAAAATACCTGTGAAAGTTTGAGGCAAAATTGGCGACACATGCCTTCTATGATAATAGGCTTCAAATCGTTTTCCATTGGAATAGTTCAGATGGCGCATGCAGTGAAAAGAGTTACAAATTTCCTAGGAAATTTATAGTCTGGCTACACGTTTACTTTTGGACGCTAACGCATATTTCCATTATGCATGAGAATCATTAATAATATGTATATTTTTCAAGAAAATAGATGCTTTGATTGAGGTTACAGTCAGAAGTTCTATTGAAGGAAACTCTCAATAGAGAAAAGTGAGAAATAATTTCAGAAAATATTTTGGAAAATTCCTTGAGATGAATGATGTCAAAATTCTAGGAAGAAGTTTTTTGTTTTAAGTGGTTTGAATATAGAGGGTGGATCTCAATCACTATTGGTTTCGAATATCTCCATCTTATAACATGTATTCTGGAAAGCTTGAAGTAGAGTAGATGGCGCTTGATGGGATGGAGGTTATAACAGACGTCATCTTGTCTGATTTTATTTATTGATTCGATACGAAAGTGATCAACTTTGTATTTATTGATGCTTTCACGATTAGCCATCATCGTTTTCCAGTATTTCTATTCCAAATCATATAAAATGTAGAGTACTTAACTATAAATGTCATGCACAGTTTATTTTAGTTAACTTCGTCCGACCCACAGAACTGATAGAACTCACAGAATTCTGGGGAACTTGTCATGCATGCACGGAAAAAGTCTATTTTCTCGACCATTTCTTTCTTTTGATGCTCATTTTATATTTGATCTCAAGATGAGTAAGTTGAATTTACAATGTTTTTATTTATATCTATTTTATACATTTAAGTAGCAAATAAAAGTTTGCAAATGCTCGACAAAATAACAAGGAGTTTTCTCAATAGAACTTCTGACTGCAGCCTCAATCAAACATTCATTTTCTTCAATAGATTATCAGTCAAGAATCGAACCTTGTTTTACATATTCACTCATATAGATCCCATGTACTGCGAATAAGTGAGAAGTCGTATCTGCGGCTTTACATTATTGGTAAGTACAGAAAGCGAAAATATCGAACGTGTTACTAACTTATCAAAGCAAAAATCATAAGCAACACTGAATAAAAAAAAGTAAACTGTAAATAATGAAACTACTCAAATCTTCGTTAAAGAGGATTCAAAATCAGCTGGAATTAGATCACAAGCAGGAAAAATCAATTTGTAACTGCTGACAACTGGAGTCAACTAACGATTAAACTGAGGAAATGATCTCTAAAAGTGTTACCATAAAATTCTAAACAATGTCGCATTTACTGCAAAGCCAGGATATTTAAACATCTTGAGCGACAAAATGTAAAATCAGTGATATTAGCCACCTTAGTTTCAACAGGTTTTGTTCAGGAATCATGTTCTTAGATTAGGAGAATAATTTTAGATTTAAGAATTCGTTTATTAATGCTTTGGTAGTTTATCCACCATTTTCCTCCATCATTTCTATTCCAAAACCAACAAAATCTACTTAAAGTAACCAAACATCAATTATTGTGGTCAGTTTGGTTCTTAGAACTGACAGATTTCTGCAGTCCGACTCCAAATTCCACTAGCGCCCTCTGACGGCAGTAGAATCGGACATCGTTATTGCATATGTATGAAGGAAAATTTCCATATATGGGAAACTAGGATACAATATTTTTCAATGGCTTCCTTTGAGATGATATACACTGAAAAAACAATCACGAATAACAATAAGATAAGATTATAAATACCAGTCTTTGGCCATAGAGCATTCACTCCAATATTGAAAGGTTTCAGTTCTTCATGCATTCCTAACACACACATAGACATTCCGTATTTGGCCATGGTATAAGCCACGTGATCCTTGAACCATATGGGCTTCATACTCAGTGGCGGCGAGAGATTCAAGATGTGTGCGTGGTTGCTTTTTTTCAAATAGGGTAGACACATCTTTGACCTGAAAATCAAAAACAAATTCATGATATTTCTCAATTGTAACACCCCCAATCCATTAGGTATATTAATAGGTATATATGTTATTGGTCACTGTTCAAGTCAATCAAAAAACTTTACTCACACTAAGAATGTCCCTCTAGTGTTAATATTGTGCATTAAATCATATCTCTTCATATCTGTATCTTCGGTACCAGTCAAAGAAATAGCAGAAGCATTATTTATGACAATATCAATTCCTCCAAACTTTGCCACAGCTTCATTCACAGCTTTTTCAACTGCCTTCTCATCCCTTACATCTACTATGCAAGCTAATCCTTTCCCGCCAGCCTTTTCAACTGAAACCAATTACTACAATGAGGACATGCTCATGATCCAACGCTACAAGTAGGACTGTGTGAAGAAAGGCTGACTTTATACCAGGTATCAAATGAGTTTTGATTCTGATATTCAAAATATGCAACAAACTCACTTTCTTCACATGCTGTGTATATGGTACCAGGAAGTTTGGGATGGGGCTCAGCTGTTTTGGCTGCGACAACAACATTTGCACCATCTTTTGCCACTTTCAATGCAATTTCCTTCCCTATGCCTCGGCTTGCTCCAGTTATGAAGACTGTCAGTCCAGAAAGCTTACTGAAAGATATATCAGTTATAGTTTACTTTATCAACTGTATAACAAGTACCCAACTGATTTTGATGGATTTTTGAAATGGCTTTTTTATTAACCAGCTGTTGTCCCCATAGGAACCCTTTAAGTTCAAAACTGGTGCAAGGTCTCACCTTTTAACGTGCGATGCCTAGCACGGAGAATACAGTGAAAACGAAAAATATTGATAAAGTCATTTTATGGGTGAATTGAAAATATCTCAAGATTAATATTATAAACAGGTATATACGCAGAAAACTTTTCTGAAAACTCAATTTATAACGAACTTACCCAGTATTTAACATTGTCTTTGAAAATTATATCTAGAAATAAAATGAAATTATCATGAAGTTCAGAAGATATTTTCAGGTAAGGACACAGGACACACCAGAAACTTGCCCACTCGAGAGATAACGGGTGAAATTAATTATTTCAAAGTTCAACCGAGTTCAACATATCAACAAACATAAAACATAACCTACTTTACTCAAAAAATGACAGTTTGTTTTGAGCGTTTTCTGACGTTTGCTGTAATCAAAACGTAAAAATTTTATTTCCTCCTTTTTGTGATAATTACTAAATTATTGGTGAATATGAAATCACCGGATAGCACTTTGCTTCGAAAAAATTTTAGTATCAGCCAGACCCTGTTAGGAATTTTGACGCTGTGCAGCACATATTTTACCGCGCCCATCCGCCACACATGTTTGGTTACTTTTATCACATATCATACTGTGGATTTGTGAAGGGAAAATATACAGATAGAAAATATATTGAAAACAAATATGTATTCAACAAATTTAGGCAATAACATAAATGAGGATTTTTTTTAGCTTCCTTCAGAAAAAATAGAAATTACTACTATGAAAGTAGGCTAAAAAAATTACAAACACTCCCTGTTGAAAGCTACTTGTATTTCACTGAGGCATTTGATTCTTTCACAAAAAGGAAGAAAGAGACCTTTTATAACAGCTACTACTCGGCCTACATGGCACAACGGGCACTGAGTTACATAGAAATCACTTATTTTTTCCCTCAATTTGTATATCAAGCATATGAAACTCTACTTCGAAGTCTCGGGACACGTAGACAGAAATAAAATTCCCTCTCTACATATTGTATCACGACGATTCTATATGCAACACACACGCATCTTCACCCCTTTTCACCTCTTAAGCGATTATCAATTATTGACATAAATTGAAAGAAATGTAAACATAGGCGCGGGCGAGACAGAGTTATCGTACTGCTTTTTATCTGAGCACTGGTCCTAGGAAAAATTTGCGAAGGCCACCCTCTGAGATTTGCAATTTGTCCTGCTCAACGCGTTTAATAGGTAGTCTGACCTGGGATAAGCTCATATGCTTGGAATCGCTTGTTTTATTTATTTATTGACACATGCCTATTTGAATAATAGTACATTATGCAACGATCGCGTAATGATGGTTATTAATACATGAGCATAAACCGGGATATGAAACGAGCTATGCTTTACAACAGACAGTTACTTTCTATATAATATGATTTCTATGGTTACTTTCGATTACATCTGTGAAGACAGTATACTCGCATATGAAACGGGACCGTCATAAGTTATTTTTATTATCAAAAGATATTTCACAGCAATCAATAACAATGACTAATTATCCACAAAATTATTTTTTATAATTTATCGATAATGCCTGATTCAACTGATTCATTTATACTATTTTATACCCATCCTTTCATTTATATATGTATATGCAACTGAAATAATACTTTATTTCATTTGTTTCTTAATTTGTTCATTTATATGTATTTTTTTTCCTTTTTTTTTCAACTTCCTGTATAAACATGTATGTTTCTTGGGATCATTAAAGTTGTTATTATTATAATTATATTAATAAAGCACCATCGTTCATAATTGTCTTTAATATGTACATCTTTTTTATATAAACATTAATAAATAATATAGAATAAAATCAATAAATCAGAAACAAGCAATGTCCTATACCTAAACATAATGAAAACATGTATATACAGGGTATTCTATAATGATGCCCTCTAATTGGAATTTGAAATACTGAAAGTTCCGGTTTGATAACACAAGGGGTAATTTCTCTAACGGCGTTTAGTTAATAGGGGGATTTATTTCGATTCTACAGTCCCACATCATCAGAAAGATTGATTTTCAACCAATATAAAATAAATAGTAAATCTAAAAAACAAAATACAAACAAATACAAACATAGTTGTAACTCTTAAAATTGGGAATTTTGCACCTTTATTTAGAGGATGTGGTTAATTTTTTGGAAGCGAATCCAGATTCAATTCGTTGCCACAATTTCAGAAAACCCTGTGAATACACGAAAAAAATTGCGAGATGAGGCGGGAAGGGATAGAACTCTCTATCAGTATATTGATATAAGACAAAATAAGCTTAAGCATATCTCTTCTACTAATTCTGGCAGTAAAGACGGGAAAATGAAATTCTCACAATATTCAATAAATATGTGGTTTTTATATGACCCTTCTAAAAAACAAAATTGTATCATAATATAATTACTTCATGAAACACAAAGTAATGAATTGCCACAAAACTTCCTCCTGTTATCAAAGTCTTTCTGGTACAAATAATTTTTTCTGTGGTTTCCAATAATGTTTCAGAAGTAGCAATCAATTTGTGAATTTTGGTGTGCTTACTATTATATTAAAATCATTTCCCAGTTTGAATCTTTCGTGTACTAGATATGGTCTAAATAAATATATGGCTGCTGGGCTGCAGCCCGCACAGCAAAAAAAATATTTCGGAAATTCATCACTGAAGCCGTCAAAAGTCATAAAATTTTTAATTTTTCTGAGTTGAACCCCCTCACACTGACAACATTTTTAAATGCGCCCCTGGTCATATATTTACTTCATATCAAATACTAAAATTGAGTTACATATTTCAAAATATAGTTATCATTATTAGTTAGTTAGGTTAGCTTACTAAGATTTGTATCCATATCTAATATTTTAATTTGGTTACATAACTCATATACTGCCATTGGTTCCTATATAGACTACCTCAAGCTCAAATTATTTATTCGAGCAGACTTTTCGGGTGCGCTGCGTAACACCCACATTTCGTAACACCCAAAGTGCGTAACACCCAAATGTCATAACACCCAAATTTCGTTATGCCCACACTCTCGAACATACCCGAATGATGCACTGTTGCAAAATTTACCTGATATTCTGCAATTTCCTGTTAACCCAATCTAACTTAACCTAACTAACCTAACCTAAAAGAAGGATGATTTTGGCAATAGCGCATCAATCGGGTTCGGTGAGTGTGGGCATAACGAAATTTGGGTGTTATGCACTTTGGGTGTTACGAAATGTGGGTAGAACGGGATGCTCCCGACTTTTCCTTTAAAAGCATCCCAAGGACTGCGACATACTGTCCTGGTCAATTTATTAAAAATCATCTAATGACACAAAACAGCGCTAGAAAGTTCATTCGCACAAACAGAAGTATTCGTTGATCAGCTCTCCCAAAGGTAGCAGTTCACTGGTGTGATGCGCTGGCTTCACATTCTGCCTCAAAGATTTCCATTCTGCCATTTTGTAAGAGTAATGGAGGACCATTTGTGCTGAAAAAACATTTATTGATACACGTTAGAAACAAAAATTAACAAGTAAATCAATAAGAAAAATATGTGCCTTAGACTGGAGGTGGATTCATACAACAGCAATTTTAACTTTTATCTTCCACTAACAATGAACCTGTTGGATAGTTTCACTTTGATTTCAACTTATAAACAACTTTCCGAAGTGAAGGTGTAATTTGCTTCTGTACGTGCGCAAATTACAGAACAAATGACAGTAAATCTAGAATTCTAAAACCCACCAACGAATGAGGCTGATGAATCCCCCCTTTAGCAAATCAAATTTATGAATAATGGGCATACGTCGTTTTTGGAGGAGGCGCTGCAGAAAATACCCCTCACAGAGAAGAGTAAAATTACGACCACGCCGCTGATGCGACCGAAAGCTCCGGAACTCAAAATTCCAGAACACTGCCCTCAAACGCGAAAAAATTGGGATATATCAACACCGGCCGTGAAAGCCTACATTCTTTCACAAAGAATTGTATTTATCAAATTCCTTCTTCGTGCGGTCAAAAATATATCGGTGAAACCTCGAGACCTCTGAAAGTGCGAAAGAGTGAACACAAGATGTACATCAAGAACAGATAGATTGGCGGTTCTAAATTATCGGAACACATTCTTACTGTCTATGGAGATCACACAATAGAATGGAATGACACTCAAATGACGGCAAGGAAGAACAATGACAAAATAACGGAAATCTGCTTTTAATATGCTGTCTGATGATATTTCCAACTCAACAAGTACATTTGATAGGAATTACTCCTGGCTGGCTACCCCTCTTGAATGACAAAATGTTATGTCAATCCCAAATCTGTAGTATTCTCAATAAATAAGTAAACAACGTATAACTGTTTTATCTGTAGCCCTTTTTATTGTGTTTTAATTCAGAGTACAAGTTCAACCATGTGTGTTCATCGACCTTCGTGTCAACTGTCAATCGTCACGCTTTGTTAACATAGAATATCGTTAAACATGGAACATCCTAATCAGACCACAGATCAAACATCTACCAGAACTTACGATATAATAATCGACATCATATTACATCTCCCCCCTTAAGTGAATTTTAATTTCATTATCGAATTTAAAATTACAAGTTACGTCATTTCAAAATCTGCAAAACGTATTGGCTGTTTCACAACCCTTTTGCTTCTGGTGCTGCTCAGTGATTTCTCAGTGTTGCAGTCTTTTCGCTCTGATCCTTGATCTTCATTTGAGTTCTTGGAATGCTCAACTCGAGGATGATTATTTAACTCATCTGCCGAATTTGCAGACAAAATATTATTATAAGCTTTCGTGTTCATTTCCAGAATGGCGTAGATGGTAACTATTTCGTCGAACTTGCCTACCATTTTCTTTTTCTACAATGTACGATCTGGGCTCTGAGAGTTTCTTTATTATTCTTGCTGGTTGCCAACTCTTTCCATCTCTTATGATAACACAATCCTTTTCTGAAAATTCGTTCCTATTTGCTGTTGTTCTGTCATAGTATTATTTGTATATGTTTCTTTTGTTTTCTATTTTCTTCCTTTCTTCTTCATAATCGATTTCCTTTGCTTCCAGCAGTGAATCCTTGATTGGAAGTTTACTTCGCAGGAGCCTGCTGTTCAGCAACTCTGCAGGGGATTTTTCCAAGCCTGAGATGGGTGTGTTCCTATATTCAAGCAGAGCTATCTGCAGGTCCTCACATTTCCTAAGCATATTTTTTGATGTTTGTACCGCTCTTTCAGCAAGACCATTTGATCGTGGATATCTTGAGCTTGATGTCACAAACTTGAAATTCCATTTTTTGGCGAACTCTTTACATTCCATGGAGTTGAATGGCATGTTATCTGCTACGACTTCCTGTGGGATTCCATGAGTGCTAAAAATTGTTTTAAGAGCTTTAATAACTGCACTGGATGTTTTTGCTGGTAAAGAAACTATTTCTAACCATTTACTCAGATAGTCTATGAGTACTAGGTGTGGTTGACCTGCAAAGTCAAAAATATCTGTTGCCACTCTCTGAAAAGGCAAATCTGGCAATGGCCTCAATATCATTGGTTCTTTCCGATTGCTGTTCCTATATTTTTCACATTTTTTACATTTGCGGATGTAGTTCTCAATGTCCTCATTGATGCCAGGCCAATATAGGATACTTTTAGCTCTTTGTTGTGTTTTTACTATTCCGTAGTGGTTTTCATGGAGTTGGTTAAGCATACGAAGTCTGAGTGATGGCGGGACTACGACACGATTTTCAAAAAAATTAGTCCATTCAAAAGATAAATTTCATTTCTGTCTTTATAATATCTCTTTAAAATATCAGGCACCTTGGTGACGTCAGCTGGCCAACCTCTCATACACATTTCTTTAAGATTTGATAACTCCCTATCCTTCTCTGTCTCCATTTTGAACTCTTCCTGTCTATCATCTGTCATACAAATGTAGTGAACAATTTCTGTTATGAATTGATCATCCTGTATCGTTTCTTTAATGTAGTTTCTCGATAGCAAGTCTGCAATGAGCATCTCTTTTCCCGGTTTATATTCAACATTCAAATCGTATTTTAAAAGCCTAACTTTTATTCTTTGTAGTCTGGGAGAATTAACGTCTGCCACACCTTTCTTCATAATCGATTCAATTGGTTTGTGGTCAGAATGGACTGTCACCTGACGACCGTATATATAGTTGTGAAATTTCGTGCATGCAAATAAAATGGCGATGAACTCTTTTTCAATTTGACTGAATCGAGTTTCACAATCTGTGAGTGCACGAGAAGCAAAGGCAACAGGTTTTTGCTCTTGAAGTAAAACACAGCCAAGACCACTTTGGCTCGCATCTGTCTGTATAGTAATTGATTTAGTTTAATCAAAATTCGATAATACTGGTGGTGAACTAATCAACTTTTTTATAACATTCAGTGAATTATTATGTGTTTCAGTCCACATCCAAACTGTATTCTTTTTTAATAAATCACGTAACGGTACTGATATATCTGATAAATTTGGTATGAACTCTCTTAGATAATTTATCATTCCCAATATTCTCTGCAGCTCTTTTCTATTTTTAGGAGCTTCTAGCTCTTCAATTGCTTTTACTTTATTACTATCTGGCCGCATGCCATCTTTATCAAATAAGTTACCGAGATATTTGACCTCTGGAACCCTATACTGAATCTTTGAACTATTAAATTTCACATTTAATTTTCTAGCTCTCTCTAACACTGTTGATAAAATTTTATCATGTTCATCTAAACTTTCTGCCGCTATGAGTAGGTCGTCAAAATACACTATTACCCCTGGAATGTCCTACCGACAGATTTTCTTGAAACCTTTATAGAATTGAAGTATTTGTAATGAGGTTAAAAGTTGGTGACTAATGGGACGTTTCATTTACGAGGTACTGATTTAATTAACGCAGCATCTTTTCAGGGTAGATCATCATTGAAAAATGAACATGTGGTGCTAATCTTACTGTTATTTTAGGAAAAAAACTGTTTTTATGATTTTTAAACAAAAACAAGAATATAAAATTAAATTTGAAAACAAATAATAACCAATAGCTGAAATTCAAAATCATAAATATTTAGGTCTTTTTATTTATACAAAATTAAATTTGGATAATCATGTAAAGAAAATAAAGAAATAGGTTGTTTCATTTCTGGGGGCTATCGTCAGAATTCATATTTAGAATTATAATGTTTAAATTCCAATATATAATGCATTTATAGTTTCCCATATCAGTTTATTACAATTTGGTCTTTGTGCACTGAAAAATAAAAAAAAATGTTGCTTGATGAACAAGGCAATCAAAGTAATATCCCAAAAACTTTGGGATAGGTATTTCCGTAGATGTATATAAAATTACAGAAAATGGGACTTCGAATCATCTGATTGATTTTGAGAAAGTTAAGTACCTATATATACAAATTAACAAACGTACATGATCACAGTATGATTGTGTTTAATCACTTTCATCTAAACGTGATTATTTCTAATGAAAGGGAAAATAATAACAGTTCAACATCATTGGAAACTTTCAATAAATTGCCAGAAAAAATAAAATCATCAGGATCAATTCACAATTTTTTGAAAGAGCTGAAAAAATATATACTTGCATCATGATGTTCAATAATAATCCATTATTAATTTTAAATCGTTGTGCTAGATTTTTTTCTCTAAAATAGTTCTTTCCATTAACCAGCTGACAAACGTCAACCCTTAGAAGTTGAAACTTGTGCGAGCAATGGATTAACGAGGCTTTACCTTCCAACGTGCGATTACCCAGCATATAATTTTTTCATTTCATTATACCAGAACCCCGTTCTGCCGGGAAGCTGCATGTTAAATGAAAAAAACAAACAAATCATTTTATAGTGGACGTGGAAGTGAAAATTGTCGTCCTAAATTCGTCCTCTTAATTCTACGTATTCAACTTACGATCCAACAACTTCGTGTAGACGTTGATCAGGCCGCGGTAGTCGTACTCGAGGCCGCTGTACGCATCCCCGAACAGCTTCAGGTTGATGCCGATAGAGCGCATGTAGAGCTTCTCGGCGTCCCGGTGCCGCTTCATGTGGTAGTTGTAGAGGGAAGCGAGATGGCCGGTGCTCAAGCCGACCTCGTAGTCCTCGTCGCCCAGCAGCTCTTCTTTGATAGCGATGGCGCGCAAGTGCATCCGCTCCGCCTCTTCGAACTGCTTCATGCTCTGGTAGAGCCTACCTGCGTTTCGTTATAGTGAAGCGGGTGACACAGACTTGTCTCATATAACATTCAAAAGATATCCCAAAGATATCTTATTTACCCCATCTTTGAGATATCTTGAAAATATACTTTATCAGACCAAATCCCTCAGCACAAGAAGATAACTGATAAGCTCGATAAGAAACTGTTTTCATCTACATCCGTACTCTAATAATACACTTATATTCCCACAACCCGTTTTATAATGAAATAATAATAATCTTTATTAATCCCAAGAAACTAAAGAGTTTATAACAGGGATAAAAATCAATGGTAATCAACTAAATTATTTGGTTAAAAAATGAAACAGTGTACAACACAAATTAATAATAACATTATGTGAGAATATAAAATGAAAGTTGTAATTAAATTAAATAAATATATGGAGATCAGAATTTCAACTAGAAACCAAAAATTTTTTCAGTTCAGATTTGAATTTTGTTGTTTTTGGAAGCATTTTCAGTCTATCAGGAAGATTATTTGTATATTTTAACACCATAATGATATATTGATTTCTCTCCAAATTTAGAACGATAAGGTTCAACAATTAATTGTTTGGTTTGTCATTTCACGAAATCCATTACGATACAGATTTTCAACCAATAGAAACCCATTATTTTTCTATCAAACATGATGGGCGTGCTCTGCATTTGACGTTTGTAAAGTCAAAATCAGTAGGTATTGAATTTTTGAAGAATATAGCCAAACTTCGATAATCATAACAAAATGTCTGATACCAGCAATATGGGAGAATCACCTTCGACACCTTCACCGACAGACATACAGTTAGAATGATTGAATTTTTTATTTGACAAATGCATGATTTATTTCTTTATTTTTTCAATCACATTGTCTGAGCTATCCGTAGGAGAGCGGTCTAAGGCGCTGAGATTAAATCATCTAGTTGGAAGAGACATATGGGTTCGATTCCGACTTCGAGTAATCTTTTTTTATTTTTGATCTTCTCTTCATTTGTCTCAAAGTAATACCATTAATTACAAATTTGTAGAATTTTTCAAAGAAATTCGTTTAATTAGTTTTATTGTGTACAAAACAAATATAAATATAATATTTGTAGTTCTTCACTATTTATCGGGTGTAGATAAAATAGCGTATGCAACTCTCATGTAATGGTTATTAATACACTCGCATCAACCATACGAATCTCACCTTCATCTCGTTTCGTATCCCGGTTGATGCTCGTGTATTAATAATCATCAATTCATGATCGTTGCATAATATACTATTGTGAATATGACGTATATTGAAAAAAATTTACAAAATATATTGATTCCATATCAATGTTTGAATGAAAAAAGAAAATCAGATAATTATAACATTCATCAATTTGAACTGGGGCATTAATTTCGTGCTCCATGCGCCGCCAATGATTCTTGATCTGAAATTCATTACCGAAAACTAAGCATCGTGTCCATCGTTCTGCCGCGGGTGCTGTTAATGTTTGGTTTGAAATTTCATTATAGTATTCTGTAGAGTGCAGCTTTTCTGTATAAACTTGAAAATAATGAGTGACGTGGTTTGCGGAATACTATGTGCAGGCCAAAAGAGCCATATGCAGCTGAACTCAAGTGAAAGCCACAGTGAATGTGGACTCGGCCATAATAATTAGGGAATGTATTCCCGGACCGGGATCAGTGTTTCGGGATTTCGGGATCGAAATTTTTCGATCCCGGGATCCCGGGATTGATCCCGGGATCCATTTTTCACTTGAAAAACTGTCAAAACTTCATAAGACGAATTTGGTTTTAATCGAAACATAAATAAAATCAAATAATAATCCATATATAAATGAAAAATAAAACTTGAAACTTGATAATATTGAATAAAAATTTCTGGTTTGCTACAAAGAACTGTTAAAAAAAAATTAGATATTTTCTTGGTGTACTCTATATTCAGTCCTGGTTCTTGAAGTAACTCCTCAGGAATAAAAGTGTATCCAGAGAATCATCACTCAATCTGCTCCTTACTTTAGTGCACAATGTACCAGCGACAGAAAATGCTCTTTCTGATTAGACACTAGTTGGTCGAATATATGATAGGAGATTGAATGTTGTCAAGAGATTTGCCCCCAAATTTCCTCCATTCTCATAAAGAATCATTTCTCTTTTAAACATATTCACTGAACTGATGCCAACGGGACAATCTTTTTCATTTCGCAGCTGGTTGTTTCTCTCCAATTCCTCCTCTAATCTTTCTTTCAATGATTTAGGAGAAATCGGAGAAACAATATACTTTTTTCAGATCCCGAAAATCCCGGGATTGACCTTTCAAAATCCCGAACGATTTTTTATTCCGGGATCCCGGATCCCGGGATTACATTCCCTAATAATAATACATAATAGTGAAATGAATAATGACGGTACTTGTAGGTTCCACAACGGCCCAGACATTCGAAAATAATACTGGTAATTCGTGCAGTATTATTTTGTTTCGTTTGAAATATGTATAATAAGATTACTTGTATAATGGTGTTCAAATTTCCAATGAAATCGTTTTGAATGCCTACAGACTGTGTTTTATTGAAAAATCCAATCAATATTGTATGTGATTCGATCAAAAAAGACGATTCAGTAATATCTTTCAGATGTTATGATGAAAAAATTGGACTAAAATACAGGGGTTATCAATCAAAACGAAGCAGATCAAACATCTGATACTGAGTTCATTTGAAAAAATCGGTCTTACACGTAATACTATTTCAAAGAAACAAGGAATCAGGTGATATCTTTTTCGAAAAGGCATTTAATTATCTTTCATCTGACATCTCCTTTGTCAAATTCGGGTAGATAGTTTCCGAGGTAACTGTGTAATTATTTTTCTAATCCAGTCAACTAACAAAATATTAATGATGAAATTAATACAAAACGTAAGTACTTATTTATTTATTATCTTCAAACTGATCACCACCGACATGCAATGATGAAAGTGCGAGTAAAATTTTCCTCGAACTGCCTGTAATATGTTTGGTGTTATCAGCCGGCAGTCTTGTACAATTCGTTCCCGTAAGTCATTTTGAACATCTGTGTAAATAATTAAGTACGTTTTGTTTTAAAGTCCATCATTGGTATTTTGTTAGTCAAATAATTGAATCAAAAAAACCATTACACAATTAGATACTTAATATCTAGGCAACTATCAGACCGAATTTCACGAATGAGATGTCATGTCATTCGGAAGAGAATCGAATGTCCTTTCAAAAGAGGTGTTGAAAGGTTAAGGGTTGGTCCCACCCTTCCTAGAAGGTTAAGGTTTCAGCGTTGAAAATCGTATCAAAAAACCTCCCCCTTGATCAATGTAATTACCTATACGACCGATTTTTTTTAATGAAATTGGAATCGATATTTCGTCAGTTTAGTTTTAAATGGCGACCCCGGTAGATATTCTTCTATTCAGAAACGATTATATCGATTATCCTACCTAGGTTGCCGTAATGTTTGGCCGTTTGGACGTTTTTCTCGCCAAACGATTTGAACGACAACTCCAACGCTGCTTTGTGCAGCTGTTCCGCTTCCAGCAGGTACTTGTCGTGAATTTCCGGATCGTTCCGTTCGTCCAGAGCGATCTCCTCCAGAATCAGCGCCTTCACCCGTTTCACCGACGCCAGCATCAGGTGGTTTTCGGGAAGAATTCTTTCCAATATGCGTATCGCCCGTTCTGCGTTCTCTCTAAATATTAGGGAAAACAAAAAAAAACATCTTTGATATACCCTTATAAAGAGGTAAGGTTTCTAAATTTGTTCGAAGGAGAAATACTGATCCGATCATGAAAATAATTTCACTACACTAGTCAGGAGTGATATAGGCTATATTTTATTCTGATATAACAAAACAGACAGTGAAAAATATTAGAGAAGAAAATTAAGTCGAAGAAAAACGGGCGAGATGTGATGCTTTACCGGCGTGCGCTGACTAAACGGTTCGGTTCGACTTCAATCAATATACTTCATTGTCCAAGAAATATTCTTATTGGCAAAGCTTTCTATGATCTAAAATGAGTACATAATTGAACTTGACAAATAGTATTTTACAAAACACAAGTTGACAAATACAAAAATTTATCACAACACAAAAAGTGAGTTAAAATATTCCTTCGATATTGATTCTCATTTTTTCAGATTGTGGTAAGTTGGGAACCCAAAGAAACTATGAAGAAATAATAATTTACTTCATATCTTCTGTATATATTTTTACAACAGATCCTATAAATAAAAACATTTATTATTATTATTGATGCTCTTCGAACAATTGGATAGTTGTATGAATTGTGGAGTCAGTTTTAGAAACATATTATACATTTGCCATGATTGACATCATTCATTGGTACTTTGTTACAGAAAAAACTGGAAACCATTTGTATTCAGAGAAAGAGAAAAGTAAAAACACGCGAAGAGCATAATAATTCTTATTCGAAATCGACAATCAAAAGACGTTTGGTCTATTTTATAACTCATATAGAGTGGAGGGTAAATTATTTCATTAAAAAAATAACCTTACATTTGAAAACAAAAATCCGTCGTATGAATAATTGCATGCATATAAAAAGTCTGCTGATATAAATTACGAATAGACGAATAAATAAGAATTAGGGACCCAAACATATGACAAACAGAAAAAATATCGACTATAATAACGGCCTACATTGTCATAAGGGTTTTTCTATTGGTTCGATATCGTCAACGCGGATTTCCCACGGGTGTATTTAGGCCCGCACACAATAGATGGCAAAGAACGAGTTTTCTGTTATTTATTCAAAAACCGTTTATTAAATTTGATAAACGGATTTGCTGGCGCGTGAACGAAAAACGCGCCAAACCAGTAGCTTTGCTAACCAACTCATCGTTACATTTCCTCGCCTTTTTCTCTAAATTTTTATTTCTAACGAAGTGATTGAAAACAATATACTACTTAGCAACGTTGATAACCATTCTTCATAAATAAATAACAAACTCACTTTGCTTTATAGAATCTCCCAGAACTGTACTCATTGACATAAAGTGCGTATGCTAGATCTTCATGTCCTATGGCAATGTGAACATTGTACTTCTGAAATACGTCCTTCCTTATGGCTAAAGCTCTCTCGTACATTTTGACGCTCTCCTGTATGGAATCGTAGTGCAAAAGATAGAAACCGTAGTCGAGGAGGGTGTCCGAAAAATGCGGATGATTGTCGATTTCGAATTGATTCTGAGCCAGAATCATGGCCTGGCCAATCAACAAGCCGGCTGGGTTGAATTTCCTTTTGACTACGCATGATTTGGATGCTTGCCTTAATACTTCTATGATTATTCTGGAAATTAAAGAAAATTAAAACTTTCGAGGTGGTGCTTGTAAACTGTAACAAACACTGGAAGGTCAATAGGTTCAACTCTCGTGGCGGTCACTGTATAGAATAAGCGAGTTTGCGTAGTTGAAATATATTATGAACCAAATATCCCGAGCTATCACCTAAGCTACTCGTTGCACTTTTGCAAAGAAAAATTTTTGCATCTGGGCTAGTTTCACGGTATTGATGAGTTATAATTTTACGATCAAGACAACATTGAGTGATGATAGTACTCGCAAATCATTTTTCATTTCATCTATGAAATCAAAATTTTCAAATCCAATTTAAATCAATCTGTGATTGAGTTTGAGAACCTGATACTGTGTGGCCATAATATCGAAATTCTCTTGAAAAATTTCGTGAAGTCATCCCTCCAATTGATTTCGATGATTTCCTTGGCAATATTTTTTATGTTATTCTGATTTTTTTTTAAATTGAGGTCTTATATCGAATATTAGCCATTTCTTCCCCCGAAAAATTTTATCTTTCTTTCGACATTTCAGTCAAACTGAGAGAGAGAACTCTGCACCTATTTTTCCGTTCAGAGCAGGAAACTTTGTCATGCATTGTGAAGTAAATTGATATATCAATACTATATTGTAGATAGCGTAACAAAAACGCTTCAAATTCCTTAACACAGGCATTGACAAACTATCAACTATATCTCTGTAAACAATGCAGATACAGAACAAAAAACTGAATGCTAAATGACAGATGGTATATTCCGTAAGGAGCTCGCCATCTATTGGATTTGAGTTATTTCTGTCAATTCCAATAGATGGCCCGACACAAGGTTTGAACATAGACATTACAACTGAACTAGCCTTTATGACAGTTTTCCATATAACACGTTGCGGAATACATTAGAGAGAGAAAAGATAGGCACATTGAACAGATATTGTGAAGGACCCAATGACAATTTTATACTTGAATTACTCTATCCTCCATAACATCTTTCTCTGCTACATGCGCTTAGAGGTTATACTTGAATTATTCTATCTTGCTCATTCTGCAGTCTTTCCTCTCTTAGGGCCAGTCCATTATTTGTAATGTCTATGGATTGCAAGCACAAATACCTTGTGCTCTTTGTTAACGTTTGAACAACTATCAGGCATGTACACATTAAGTTCTTACCTAGGGGATAAATCTTCTGTAAGCAATTTCAGTGCTCTTTGAGACCAGTTGAATGCCTGAAATGATAATTTCTTAAAAAAAAGCGAAAAGTTATGCATATATAAAGAACATTCTGTCAGACAAAATAACAACTAAGATACATGACCAACCATTATAAGAACAATCATTATTTCAAATAGATTCGCTGTGTGTATCTGCTCATACAGGGTGTCCAACTAGAGTCAAATATCTTACTTATTCCCTCAAAAATCTCTCAAATTTTTTCGAACGGCAAAATAGCATTATTTGACAACTGGTTTTAACATGCACCTCATATCATATCGAGATCAAACCGTGCTTTCCGATCGAGATTGGTATATTCACATCATCATATCCACATTACTATATACGAATACATAGAGCAAACATGCAATATTTTTTTCTCTTATTCCGAGTTGTGACAGGAAATCAACACTAATTTTGAGTTATAAGTCGAAATTAAGGTAAAGTTCAAGTGTAATTTATTTCTACCCCTTGCATCATAAACGTAAATACATCATAAATTTTGAAAAAGCTTTTCAGATTTGACCGATGATTTGATTCGATTAACGAAAAACAAACTAAAATACACATAAACGAGCAGATACACAAAAACCATTATATTAAATGCAAAATGTAGTTTTTCTCTATCCACACACAATAAAAGCCCAGTGGTCTAGAATGTTTTGATTACAACTGCATATATTGGCCAAGCTTTCCAGTTGAATGAAAATCTGTAGGTTACACAAATCAATCTTTACAAGGAACTTCAGTGTATCCTTCAGTGTCTGTATTATGGCACCTTTACAAAAATACATTACTGAAGCAGAGCACAAAACAAACAGAAGTAAATGGAGAGAAGTTATAAATTTCAGTTCTCAAACTTTTGTCACTGTATAGGCACCTGATATGTCGATTAAAAAGGTGCCTAGTATTTGAATATAGATCATAGCCGATACATACCTCATCATATTCACTCCGATTGAAGTAAAAAAATGAGTAATTAGAATATAGACCAGCTAAATTTGGAATGGCATTAAATAACTCCAACTGCCTCACAACTTCTTGGGCTGATTTGAAAGTTTTAGCAGCATTATCAAAGTCACAATAGATTGATTCAGCATATATACGCCTGAAAAAAATTATGTTATAGGACTCCATTTTTTGAATTAAATATAAAATAGAAGGAAAAACCCCAAAACTAAATTCGTATTTTCCCCTTTTTGCTGAGAGTTAGAAGAATTGAAAAGGATTGTTGACAACTTCTTTTTCTTAAGAATACATTTTTTTTTCTCAATTCCTTAATTTGCTGAGGAAAATAATCCACAAGAGAATTGTTGACTGATTCCCTTGAATTTTATTACCTCTTTTGTCCAGTCAATTGAATCAAAGATAGATAACCAACTTAAATTGAGTGAATTGAACAATTTACATTAATTAATTGTAATTTGGTTAGATTATCATCAATCAACACAAGAATAAATATTTTGTGAAATATTTACTTGTGGTAACAGTCCAACAGCAATCTGAGGGTTGGAATATCCCTATTCCGCAAATTGCAAATTTCCTCTGTAATATTCAGGACTTGAATGGAATTCTTGAACAGCCCACCTTCATGGAAGAAGGCACCTAGTCTCAGACCGGTTTCTATTAAAGAAAGATCATTTATGTTCGTTATTTCTCGAGATAAATAATAGCTCTTGATAATTTCTTCAGGCATGTGGGTGCCATGGTCTATTAGGGACTGAAAACACTTCAGAAATTTCGTCCGCTGATGTTTCACCGACAAAAGTCTGTTGAAAACATCCAAATCACTGAGTTCAACTGCGAGAAGACAAAGCCGCTTGTCAAGAAACATCTGAAACAATCTTGTCAAAAAGAAATAGTCAAGGATCAACACTGTTTACCTTGTAATAGAAGTCGAAGAGCACATTGTTTGGAAGATACCTAAATTCTTTTTTGCAAAATTTACAGGCGGATATACAATCAGTCACAGCAACGTCTATACATATGTCGTAAAGGCTTTTGAGCATTGTCATACTCTCAAGAGGATAGTTGATTAAACAATTATCGGTGAGCAAATCCTGATTTTTGTTTGTGTACAATTTTACTGGACATTGGATAATAACAACAGCTGATTCTGATAGTGATCAAAAATATGAATGACATGGAACAATCCGAACAATGCAACACAAAAAAATATTTGACATGGAAGTCATGAAACAGGCAGAGTTGAAACAAAGCCATATTTTTTTCGGTTGAGGAATTTGAAATTATTTCAAACCAAGCTTTCATTAGAAATGTCATCGTTTTCATAAATGACAAAAATGAATACTTTCTAAATAATATACGTCAAGATAATCTTTGGTAATATCTTGTAACATTGTTTTTTTCAGTAATTATTTTGAACATTTCCTTGGAACTGGAAGACAATGACTTACCACCACTTAATTGAAACGTTTTTCAGAGGTTTAGCTTATCCAATCCATCTTAGCACAAACTCAGATACTTTTCAAGTTGCACACTGGTAGCTGGTAGCACCATGACTGCAGAAAAAACACCTTCTAGGTATAAATTTCAACACAGTGACAACATATAATAGGTGTTTTTTCATCTTAGTATACTTCACAGAGATTAATCTGCATAAATTTCATTAGTTCTGTGCCAAGATGGATTGGATCTGTAATTTTGAATTACTTGCAATATTTGACAGATGTGACGTCATTGTCTACAATAATTTCAATGAGAAAATATGGCTCAAAACCACCTGTCATATCTCTGTCAAATCAAACAAAAACCCCAAATAGTTTTTCGAGGTCAACACTGTCTGTCACAGGATTTTGCGGCTCTTGTCTTTCATATTTGTTATTGTTTTCTTTTATCGACATTATGATATTCGAGCAGGTCTCCGAACGAGGGTGATATTTTTAATTATTCTTTATATAAGCCTAAACTGAGGAGCAAATCAGCAAAATGCCTGAACTCCCCCAAATTAGGAACTTCAATTTGAAGGTAAATATATTCAGCCGAATAGAATGACGAAATATTATTTCATTCATTTTCAGGTAATATTTCTCGTTCATTTCGTTTTCATATCTCTTAGTTCACTAGGAAGATGGAGCTCCACAGGGTATCTTTATTATAATTGTATTTTGACAATTTTTTTAGTCTGGGCTATGTATCATGATCAAAGCCATGAACCAATTCAATTGGTAATTATTATACTGAATAATGATGTGATAACATTTTTCTAAGACCTGAAATTTTCAGGCTATAGTGGTCAATGGATGTTCAATAATTTTAGATATACTGCTTCTTGTGATGGCATTTCCTAGCAATTCCAATGAACGTGAGTATTTTTGTTCTGCATCATTTTGGCAGTGTAAAGGTAGATTAATTCAGCTTCAATTATCAAGTAACAATTATGGCAAAGTTGGACGCTGATTGTTGGGAAATATGTCCTGGGCCAATCAAATTTAGATTTTCCAATCATTGTTTCTTGATAAATGCAGCTGCATGAATCCAGATTCAATGTTTTTTTTCTGAAATTTCAGATGCAAGGGAAAAATTTTCTGCTGCTATGGCAATTCTGCATTTGATTGTACGCCCATTTAGCACCATCGTCCTTATTAGGAATCTTGAGGAGAGAAGTGGTTCTACAGGTAATTTTTAAAAACTATTATGCCAATAGTCTGATAGAGAATAGACTAGTTAGTGATGTTGTTTGTTGTAGGTGTGTTGACTGGTTTCATGGGAGGACACAATGAAAATTATGAAGATATTGATAGGGGGGCTGCACCTCAGACTACACACCAAAGTTATGATTTTTCAAATGCACAAGCAATTTGATATGATATAAACTCTCCCATGCAATCTCTTATCTGATTGTGTTCAAAGCTGACAGTTTTATTTGGAAAACATAATTTCAAAAGTCAATTTAGTTTTGGATTTATCGAATAATGCACGTAGATTGTATGAAGTTTTATATCATTTTTGGGCATTTCATAATATTTCATCGATTGGCATGAGTGAAACAACTCAGTTCAAGCAAAGAATATCCATTAATGAGCCACCCAAAATATATATATATATATATATTTATTCAACAGTTACATTTAATTTCTTAACTCGATCTTCATGTAAATAATCAGCTTGTTTTCTGTTACTCAATATCTGTGTAGGAATAGGATAATATCTCAACTATATTGCCATTATGTGTGAAATGTAGGAGTAATAACTACTAATTTTTGTGATCCTGTCTCGAATAAAATGTGATAAATATTTCAACTTTATTTCCCCAGTATTTTATTGTATATTCCTGACTACATAATTCAGTTTCTTCCGCTGCAGCTGGCAGTTGATAAAACCATTACTGTCCACTGGGATGGGGCTGATTACTCCAGGCCACATCCAAAGGTGCTTTTTATTAACTGTTCATTACTGTTGTGGGCCAAAAATATACCAGAAGACATATAAAATAACACGAATGAATAAATATTACCTATATTCATAAGGAAATACCAGTTAATGCATGATAAGGCAAACTGTAGCAAGTGTAGAATTTGAATAAACATGGAAAAATAACATATAAATTATCATTCAAAGTACAGTATGACATAAATGTTCAGATGGCAGTATTAAATATCGGTCCTAGAAGGCTAGTGTGTCCCAAGGCAAAAGTAGGGCCAGTAAAAGTTCAAATGCTATTTTTCATGTTTTAAGTTTTTTTCGCTTTAGGTTAGTTTTGGGCGGATCTGGTTAAAAGCCAAGTTTCGTTTATTGGCACTAACGAATTAACCTATTTTGACATGTAGAACACAAAAATATGAGGTCTAAATGCAGTGATCCTTAGTTCAGCAGTTAACACTATTCAAAGTTCGGAAAAGGGGCATATTTCTCTTAATTCTCGTCGACCTAACAATTAAACTATTTCAAGTTGTAACATCGGATTAATGCAGCGATTTTGATAAATAAATTTCAAATAATGAACTATAAGTTCAACCTTCACTTTTGAATGGAAACGTTTATGAACTTGTCATAAAAAAGTTGGATAATTTGAATGTCTCATAAAAATGCTGCATGAATCTGGTGTTGGGTGTAATAGCACGTAATAGTCAGTGGAAAAAGTTCTGCAACACATTCGTGCAACTTGTAATTGAAGGTGGATTTATCCTACAGTTTTCAGTGCCAGTATGAAAGATAAAACTTCCATTTACAGTAGACCATTTTATTCAGGAACATTTTCACTTTATCTCGGAAAATCTCGTCAAAATGAAAGTGTTAATTTGCTTTGTGCAAAGCACAGAACGAATGAAAATAGGTTTGTTCTCTTTTGCTGTTTCAAATAGTCCGAGAATAGTCGTCCAGTTGGTATAGTGAACAGAACAAACCTAAAAGAATCAACTCAGAAAAATCATAGGTGGTTGGCAATCCAACTACTACAAATTGAATCGCGCAACCTTCTCACAGAACAACTGTTTTGACCTTATCCTGAACCAGGTTCAACGAGAACCTGCGCAAACCTAACGTGAAAATTACTGTTGTATAAATCCACCTTTACGCACCTTGCATAGTTTGAGGCATTATGCCTTCATGATTTTTGTGATTCAGGCGATGTTTTATTTGTGACAGATGCAAGGCAATATTATTACTAATTTAATCAAAGCATATGTACCCCGCAGCGTTTTTTTTGTACATAACGATTTGTTTTAGTTTCAAGTATTTTTCCTTTCAAAGGCTGACTGTAAATAATTGGTCGACATTAACCAATAAAGGTTGACATTCCTGGTTTCCGACATATTTATTCGTGCAATCGAATAAGCCACTATATATTCTACCTTTGATAATTGTTACTTCTTCCAGCTAGCAGGAAGCACAATTCTTTAGGGACAGTTGTACATACTCCAGTTAACTGGTTCAAGTGTACAGTTCAGCAAGCAACAAACGATTCTATTGCCCAATGCTCAGCAACCGACCTCGGTTCACTTGAACCATAGTCCACTGGAGTATATTACGGCATAGCCTGGTCTGTCTTCCTGCCGTGGATCACATTCTAGTAATTTTTTTTTCCTCAATGAACAGGCAGAGCCGGTGCGTGCAAGAGACAGCTAACTTACTTGATTGCAATAGCACTTTGAGACAATACTTCTCATAACTACCTTACAAGCAAAAGAGAGGTGGAAGTGAAATGAGCCCCAAAAGTATTTTCAGACTTTATTAACAACTGAACTATCAACTTAAAACTACTTCATAACATGAATCCATGAACATTCTTTCAACAGTCGTAACTTGTGTCAATCTTCCCAAGAATAAGTCGGACATAATCTCTCAACACTCTCATTGCTGACAAGACTTTCAATATCAAAAATCACAGTTTATCCATTTCATCTTAGTTCATTGCGCAACCGGATGGGAGACAACTTTCCGTGCCAAGTTGGATTATCCAAAATCTCACACTGTGAGGATGCTTTGCGATATAGACTCAATTTTAGCAATGAGAGTGTGGAAAGAATCCAGGAAATAGAATATACAGAGGGTTTTATCACATCGTCAGCAATAGGTAAAATCATACATCGTACCTAAATTTACTTATGTAATCCTGAACTAAAGTAACTACACCTTAAAAGAAGACCAGGAAGATGTATACAAAATAACGTTACACAATTATTAGGCATTCCAGATCACGTGATGCCTGGCTGGCAAACACCATTACCAAGGAATTCACACTCTTTTGGAAATAACAAACGAGAGTTTCTGGGAGGCAGATGCCGCCGTATTGGTTCATTTAGTCATTTGACAAGATATTGAGTATCTGGAATGCCTAATGTACTAACCTTGAAACTACTTGACGTTTCTTTTCCTTCCAAGTAGAATTCGAATTTCGTTTCAAAAATGTTTTTGAGTACATGCGATTGTTTGTAAATATAAGCAAAAAACGCGATTAATATTTTTCAAAAGTTAATTCAATAGATGAATTAACATTACTAGACCAGAAAACAACTAACAAAAAAACAAACATGGCAGAGACTGATTTGCCGAATAATATTCTCGTCAAATACCAGAAAATAAGAAAGGTGAAAATCGTAGAATTCCTTTCGCCTTTGCTATTCACCCTTCAAAAGGTATATTTGAGCTCTGTTACAGGTACAAATGGTCTTAATGTTATGCTATAGAACTAGTTGGGGTTTTTGGTACAAATGGCAGAACATTTTCTACAATATATTTTTCAATATTAAATTTCAAAAAGAAAATCTATCGGAGGAATGTCTTTCACTGATGACAGAGATTTGAAAACCTTAGATTATAGAGAGAAACGATTTGGCATGTGGCTGTTTATATAGAATACAGTAGACTCTCTCTTTAACCAACTCCTGCTTCAACCGGCAGCCCCTCACAAACAATATTTTCACGGCGCATTCCTTAAAGATACTTGAGATTTGAGAAAAAAAAAAGTTGAGGAACATTCAAGATCTTGGTAGCGAAATCAGAATGGGGGGGTCCAGCTGAGACATAATTAACGTCATGAGAAGATTATTATTATTATTATATTTCAGTTGTTTGAAAATACTGAGGATTAAATGGTCGTTCAACAGGGTCCAACTTTCGCTACCTCAGAGCAACGCAATTGGGGGCCTATATATTCTAGCACCAACAGATAAGGAATAGTGCCCATGAGCTCAAGAGGTGGAAAGGAACAAGATAAACAACAAGAAAAACATGTAACGATCGAGAATGAACTTGTATCTCAACGTTTAAATTTCTATTACGAAAAAACTCCCACAAGGTAGGAACGTGTGCGGGCAAGATATGGCTCATTTATTTCAGTGGAGCTTCAGAACGACTTGGTGATTTTTGGTGGTCCTCTTCCTATTTCAACTGCAGGGAAACCCCAATAGAGGCATGTCATACTTCTTGCTCATCTCATCCAGCCAGAAAATTACCTCTTCATTGGGCTTGAAACCACCCTAACGGAGGTTTGCAAGAGCTGAAGTCATTGTATTACAAGGACAGATATTTTCCTTATTGGGTTTATTATAGTTATTGGATTATTCCCATATACCGATTTTCCAAATGCGAGTTCATTTTTGGGTGGGAATAGGAAACTACCAAAAGAAGAGAGCACACGAAGTATCTGTCCGAACTTAAAGGAAGAGGACCACAAGCCCAAGGTCTAGTAATGAATGTGGTAACTTTATTAAAGTATTTTTTTCGATTCCTATATATCAAAGAAATACGGAAACTCTAGAAGGGACTGAGAAAAAAGGGCAAAATAATCGGGTTCGTACCACCAGGATTACCAAATGCAGCATTTAAAAAACATAATGAATGAAGAATACAAAAATTGCACATGAAACAATCTATCAAATGTTAGGAACTGAAAAGCAAACGATTCCAGGTTTTACAACTACCCATTTTTGCACTTTCAGTGGTGAGTAGCTTAGATATCGAATATGATTCTGGAAAAGTTGGAAAAGTGCCTCTAGACAATATTGAATGTTATTTCTGTAATTCGGAAAAGAGCTTTCAGATACATTTGTCATGTGAAACCCAGAAAATTTTGTAAACCCCGTTTTTACTGGACAATTTTATTGCCCAGCCTTATTTTAGAATTGCATGTTAAACAAAAAATGTAGTACCCACCGAAATAGTCTCAAAGGACTAGTGCAACTAACAACAGGAAGGCCACGTGATATCTTTCGCAAATTTTAAGTTCTATTATCAAACACTCTCGAGCGTGCACCCAAAAAATAGGATCTAGTGCGGACATGGAATGAATTATAACAGTGGAGCTCCCGGATTTACTGATTTTGGTGGCGCTTTTCTTATTTCAACTGTTGGGAAACCCTACAAGAAGCCTCACTGATTCGGTTAACAACTTATCAAAAACGAAAGAAACGTGTAGAGTTTCTTTGCATAAGATTTCTGTCGATTCATTGTAATTGAAGGATAACAGAGAAGTATGGAATTGATTTGAGGAACGGTCAAAATAATCAGGTATCAGCATAGTTATAAAGAAAGAAACGTGTCTGATAGATAGAGACAGAACGTGTGATGATGCGTTCGACTTTTGTTTGGTAGGGACAAGGATAGAACTGCCAGTTAATTTTATCTCTGCATCGATAAACGGATAAAAAGGCAAATGATACATGAAAGATAAAAAAATACGGGAATCGTATAAGTCAATCTAGAGGAAATGAGGTCACAAAGATACTATATAACAGAATCCCTTCAGAGGTCTATAAAAATCCTTCAAGTCTTTTGATAGTTTCTCATTCAAAACTTATGAGCTATAGGAATCACTGGTAACATGCTCAAATGGTTATTTGAAACATTCTGTTCACTCTATCGCCTTGAATAATATTTCAGAACCTATTGAGGTTTGGAGTTCTGCGGGGAAATCACTGTGGACTCCTATTGCTTCGACTATTTGAAAATTTCTTTTTTTCACAGATGATCTGAAAGTTTTCAGTTGAATAAACAGCAACCAGGATGCACATATACCGAAGAATGCCAATTGGAGTGAATTAGCAATTTTCAGAAGATTGTATTCATCAATAACTTTCACCAGTTAAATGAAATGATTGAAAAAATAAATCTGATTGTAAGGATGATATTAGACAAAACGCTTCGTTTCGGCAGACATGCGAATTTGGTATCACAAAAACACCTTAAAAGGCTTGGTTTAATTTTGATATTATCCCGGATTTCTCTCCTTCAACCGCAAAATATTGTAAGCTAGTTCAATCTATAGTTGAATTTAAAGCTATCATTCAAAGTCCATGCTACAAAAAAGGCATACTTGCGTTAGCTGTAGAACATGAGTTCGTTGAAACCTTAGCTTGTAAATTAATGAGTGGTGAAAAAGATTATAGTTTGTTCAGATTCAAGACCTCCATGAGGCGCTTGAGAATCACCATAAATGGCATCTCTCATTAATCTTTGCAAAACAATACGAGTTTCGCTTGTATCATTCAATGTTCTAAGTAGATTCACAAGGCAACTGAACCCATTTTACAAACCATACCAATTCAAACCACTCAATTACGGTTATTTTTAATCAAAACATAATATGTTAAAGTTATGTAAACTATTCCAATAGTCATAGTTCCGGTTGGCTTCAACAAAGGTTTGGAACCTCTAGTTCGAATCTTACTCCTTTGTAGTGAGGGGCTGGGAGGGAGCTGGCATCAAACATAAGTGGAAACAATTGGTTACGAAATATATGTTGTAATGAAATATTTTTCTGTGGCCTGGACAATTTAAAAAAAATTGTTTTATATTGCAGACACATCAAATGGTATTACTACTAATTCATGCTACTTAAAATTGGAACTATCCCGTTCATAAATAAAAAAAAATAATAATAATATAAGCAAGACTGACTGCGCTGGCGACTTGCTTTGAAATGACATGAATTATTAAATTTTTTCTCTATATTTTTTTCCGCAGATGAAATTGGAATCTTTGGTGTGAAAATCAAGACTTTTTGTAGGGTCAAACACCCTTCATAATATAAAATAAGATACTAACATTGTTAGCAAAACTCGCGTCGAGGATAAGTAATATCAGTTTGGTGGCAGGGTAAAAAATCTCTGCAAAAAGTCTTAATTTTCTCCTCGACAAAGATTCTAAAACTAAAGCTTCAAAGTTTGTTGGTACTTGATTCATTCGATTTTTTTTGAAGATTTAGGGCTAAACTATTTTATTTGACACCGCAATAAATCTCTCACCAACGCTTATTCTGAATTTTTTGCAAAGTATTATATCTCATATGAACAACTCTACAGTTCCTGTAATTTTTATCCATTATCATTGCAGTGATATTAAGAAAATTCTCTTGGCCCTGTCGGGCCTTCAAATAATACAGAAAACAAGAAAGACACGTAAAATGCGTGAGTCCTTTACTAGCACAAAGTCTGGAGTGTAATTCTAGTGACATGCGGATAGAATGACATAAGAGCGCTATGGATTAGATGAGCTGAGCTGTGACACAATATCAGTGTCGAATACGGATATACTTCAAAAACGCTTGTTTCTGGACACATTCATACCATTGTTTGCTCAATAAGAGCATTATTATAATTTTATCAGTGAATAATCTCCAAGGCTCCATGACTGATATGCAAGAAATAATATATCTTTGTCGAGAAATCTTTTTTTTCAAACACTCTATAATTCAGAAATTGCATTCTTCACGTTAAAAGAAAAATACATGTATATTTCGGAGAAAAAGTGATTTGTGGAGTGGCAGATTTCCGTTGCAGTCTTCCGTCGATCTTCAGACTACTTCTTACACCAAACATCACCTTTTCTCCAAATATCACAACATGCTATCTTCATCCAATTGAAAATTTTGAACGTTACGCTAAATCGATATGAAAATATGTATAATCATCAAAGACAAGTATAGCTACCTATTTAACAATTCGATTCAGATGTTGACTTGAAACTCTAAGCAAGATGGCAATGATACTTTAGTATACTTTTCAACTTACCCTATTCCGTTTCAAAATGTAAGATCACAAATTGCCATAGTATTTTTTACTTATCTCGCGTTTAAATATACTTTGTGATTCAATTGAATCAGAATGAAAAGTCAAAATACGTACAGATTTTTCAAGTTAGTTGATTTATAAAATTTCTGTTGATGTTCTCTATAACAATTATCCTTTCCTTTAATATTGAACCTAGTGGAATTGGCATAGAAAAAATGTTTTCGAGGATGAGATACCTCATTATTATTATTATTATTATTATTATTATTATTATTATTAATGCATTGAATTAGTTTTTAGAGCGTATAAAATTACTTCAGATCTAACTCAAAGAAAGATATGATCGTTCAACTAAACTGAGACAAATTTTAAATGGACTTCAAGAGTTTGATATGGCAACTTAATGTATATACTACTTCAAAGAACACTATGTGTTGTATTAATATATACAAAAATACCTAAATCCGTTACTTATTCCTTTTTCTGTTCATTGTAAACGAGTAAATTTTTTTTAAGAGTTTTTTTTGTTTCTCCCTTTATGCTTGATGAATTTTGGCAATTCATAATATGGTATCACATTTTGGATTGATGGGATCAAAATTTGTATCTCGAGTAACGGGGTCATTTAACATACAAATAACCTATTTTGTGAAAAAAAGTACCTAATTTCGTTTTGAAAAATGCGTCTGAGTAGCTGTGATAACTGAAAAACATTTGCTTTGCTCCCATAATTTATGTGGAAATCAAATTGATTTTCATTTCATAACAAATAATTTGTTTAATGGCACCATATATTATAATGGAAATATTCCGGTTTCACCAACACTGTCATACTATTAACGCTTGAATTAAATAGTGCAAAGTCATGAAAACAGTGTGTTTAGGAGGAATAACAAAATCGAAAAAATTTATAAGGTACAGCTTGTCCATTTTATCTTGGCACGGAAATGATGACGTATTGCACAGTGAGAAACAAGCAGACAAATCTACTGCCAGTTTAGTGTGCAACCGGATATGGAACCAATTACCGTGACAAGTTGGATTGGATAAGTTGTATATCCATTTTTCGATATGGCTATGATTGAAAGTACCCCAACTTTGACATTTTATGTAACACCCAGTATATTCATACATTTTTGTATTCAACAGTTCATTTGAAACAAAATTTCATATTTTGGGAAAAATATACTACATAATACGTTTATTTCGGAAAAATGCCTATCCATAAAAAAATAAGTTTCTAATTGTATTTGTTCATCCAAACTAGGTGTTGAATGTGAAACTGAAAATATCTATAAACTGTAGTATATTCACTGATTCGATACTGTTCAGAATTTTTTTGGCGAAAAACAACCGATGATTGAGAGAACTTGCGCTTTCTTTGTAGGGGGCGTCATGTTCGCATTCTCCATAACATCATATACTTGTTGATGTCGGTATCGCGTAACTTTACCATTATCGACTTGCCCTTTAATTTTCGTTGGTGAATACAAAATGTCAAATTCCTAGAAGTCTATTGATTCAAACCCCACATTATCTGAAACCTTCTGCCAGGGTTATTTTCAAATATTGTCAATATTTGACAGATTGTACGAAATTATTTCAATTAAAAAAATAATGTTATTTCTCCTGGATTTTGAATCGTCGTTTCTCTCAATTGAGTTGGTACAATAATAACATACTTCAGTTATATAATTCTTTCAAAGGATCAATCCAATGACACAATGTTGAGAAACTTTTCGTAAATTTTGTATGAACAGTCTAAATAACAAAATCATTTCATTCAATCACCCAAGGAAGAACTTGGAATCGTTAAAGTTTTGTTCATCATGTCAGTCTGGTTATGAAAACATCTTGGGACGTAATTTAGTAAATTGCTCGCTGAACACGAATCTGAAGTCAAAACGTAGCACTCTGCTTTCGTTAAGAAGTTACGGCCAGTCAAAGGTCAGCTATTTTCAATACCAGAGCGTTTGTGATGAACAAAACATTAACTAAAAAGTTCTATTGGGCGATATTAGATTCCGATTCTAATCAACAGATTTGAGGCGGGTTTTCTTCTTCCATATTTGTAGCACTTGTGGCTGAATTGTGGAAACTAATATTCAAGCTCTTGAAATATGGGCAATTGCTGAAGCTTGAATTCTGCTTGAGTGCCAAATCGATAAATCAAATGTAAATACAGTAAACAGATAACGAACATGCACCATAATATATCAAGAAAATTATACATCACCATGTTCAATAAAGCACAGTTCTGTTAAGTTTTGCATTAGAGATATCTACTGAATTATCAATTATGCATTTTCTATCAAATTTTGCTTATTTGTTTAATAAACCCACCTAATACCTCTAGCAACAATATAAATAATAATAAACAATTGAAAGCCAACTCAACTGCGAAAAGCGAAAATTAAAAAAATGTTCTAATTCAGAAAGTTGGAATTTATTCGTGCATTGAAGTCCTTACACACGTCAACATAAGGAGACATCATGCAGAACATGACCTAATCTTGCAATTCTTGGAAATAAAGAGGGTCATCAAAAACACAGTCCAGTCCAGCAACCCATCAAACATGAGTTGCTGGATCTTCACTTCATGGATATCCGGTATTCATTCCTACTAGCCAATGAAATCACGTATTTCACAACAAAAAGCATACGGCGCCACCTGGAACTGTAATTCTAAGCATTGTCCATCTCAGAAAGCAAGCAATCATTTTTCGACAAGTTTAGATAATTTAAATTTATCCATCTCTAAAATCACTTACATGACATGAGATAAGTCTACTTCTTTGTGTTACAAATATACCTAAGCCTAAATGAGGTATATGTACAATGAGTGTCTGTATAATACAGATGGGTAAGAGGTATATACAAAATAGAGGTTGAATGAATCTTGATACAAACAATTGAAACATGAATAAACAACATTCCCAACTTTTATGCTCTGAGTGGTCATCTCAATTTTACAAGACAAATGTATCTGTCAATCATTCGGTATTTGAATTTAAAATGAGAGATGAACTTTTGAGTGAAATAAACAGTTGATAAGCTTCTCACATGTGTGTATAGAAAAAAATGCAAATTGAAAAAAATCGGAACCAAGCAAACGTAAATGAAAATTTCATCGTGAGGAGAAAGAAATTGGAACTCAGGTTGACTTTCGAAATAGCATTGCAATATTGAAAAAACACATATACTCAACAAAAATTGTTCAAATATTGTTCTATCAAGCGATTGACATATGAGTAGGTCCGTTCGCGATCTCATGAAACATGGTTCAGGATAAGATCAAAGCAGTTGGACAATTGCACCGTGACAAGTTTGACGCGATTTCATTTTCAGAAGTTAGATAGGCGATTACTTTTGACTGGTCTGAAACTGTCCTTCGTTGAGAACGCGAACAGGCCTTACGTGACCAATTTCCTCAAAAAATCAAGAGAAGATCCATATTTTCCTTTTAAAACACTTTTAGACGAGTAGTAACAAATGGGCCAATTGAGTAGTCTGCAAGATTACCATATTTAACACCACTCGATTTTATAGTCGGAGTGAATATTTTTTATAAGGTTTTATCCGACTAGAATCATTCATGGGGCAAAAAAGAGTCCCTTTAGGAATGATCCATTATGTTATGAAATGCCCTTCAATACTTCTATAGATTCCAACATTGATTCTCAATTGTTTCAGATTGCCGTAAATTATCAACCCAAAAACTACGAAGAAAGAATTCATCCACCACAAAATGAAGACTTTCAAACAGTAAACGATAATAGTCAATACAAAACGGTTAATTTTCATACCAAATATATATCATGGGACGAGAGCAAATGTTTTTCATTGTTCACCGACTACTAGATACATTCTTTTTTAAACAAAGAGTACTTTACCGTACTTGTCACGAAACTGAGATATTCATTATAAAGTTCTCAACTGAATAATGTATAAATATACCTGGGGGGAAATCAGTCCAAATCGCGAAAACATATCAACTACTAATACCGCTGCTATTTGGATTATAACGGCATATTTATTATCATTTACAGATCTGATAAATATGATAGTGTAAAGAAATGTACAGCTTATCTAAGATGTCTAGAAGGATGGTGTACCGAGTTATACCTGGGCATGTTTGGGGTAAACTTGGCGACACATGCATACTATGATAATAAGCATCATGGCTTATCGACATCAAATCAGTTCAGATGGCGTTTGCAACGAAAAGAGTTACAAATTTCCTAGGAAATGTATAAACGGCCGACCTGACGGCTGGCTATACTTTTACTTTTGGACGCTGACTGATCAACAACCTATATTATTTGTTCAGAATACTGGCCAAATTCCCTAAAATTGTGTTCCTTTCATTCGATTTTGTTTTTTATGAGTATGACTTTAGATTTTGCTCATTTTGTTGACTGGTTCGAATCGAAGAATATAGTTTGTCGATCGATCGGTTGACTACGCACTTCCAATTAGCGTCAACTAGCGATGAATTTGAGAAACACACCACGATACGTAAAAATGACACTAATGACAGATAAGTGTCGCCAAAAAATTCTAAACATTATCGCATCAGTCCCAGCACCATCCTTCTAGACATCTTAAGCTTATCCAATGCAACTTGGCACGTCCACATCCGTTTGAGCAGTAAACTGACAGAAGATTTCTTACACCCCGTTTCGACGATGCAATTTTGTCGCTGCAACTACTCGCGGCGACTTGTCGCTGCGAGATATGTCATGTAGCTGTCAGTTTGCATTGCCAATATTAAAAGATAGCACTGAATGTTACCAAGATGAACGTCTACATTATCACAACTGATAAATGATTTCATTCATTTCTGATAATTGTTATTTTGATTAAATCACCTTATTACTCAACTTGATTCCTCAAGTCTCGAAAAATAATTGAAATGTTCAAAATAAATATTCTTCACAATGATGCCACCACATATTTGTGGTTTGCGGCAACAAATTCACCATAGAAATAACTAAGTAGCTGCAACTTGTCGCACCAAAAAAGATTCATGCAACTCGAAAAACTTGCATGAACACATGCAATTTTCTGGAGTTGCAGCGACAAACTTGGATCGTCAAAACAGGCTATTAGGTCTGCTTGTCTCGCACTGCGTAATATATCGTCATTTCCGGGCCAAGATGAAATGGACGAGCTGTACTTCAGTGTTGATAAAAAAGATAGTTAAAAATTTAATTTACGGTGAAAATGAATTGTCAAAATCTCAATTCGATATTTTCAATAATCTTAAACATTCCGCTTCACTTTCTGTCGTGAACACAGGTTTTTATTTATTATCAGTTTAGTCTTATTCAAGTTTTCTCAACCAAAAATTGAAATTGCATTCAATGATAGTTGTAAATTTCGTAAAAAAATATTTTGATAGCTAACCTGCCTTATTCAACTTCATGCCATTTTTATGTCCTTTTAGGAACAATATTTGATTTTTTAAAGTTCAGATGCAATTGTCCCGATTTTCTGAAATAATTCTACATCAAGTCATATTTGTTCTGATAACCTTTAACCCATCCAAGTGCAGATATTTCTTACTTCAATTTTCTAAGTGTGAAAGAATAATTTCGGATTGCAATTTTTGCACAAAACAAAAAAAAATCGTTATCAACCATCTTAGTGCCACATCTTGGCTGCGTCTAACAGCTTACAGCACTTCTCTCTCTATGATTTCTTGGCATTTGCTTCCGTACGACGCATTCAGCCACTTACAGCACTCAAAGCAGCTTTAAAAAAAACATGACATTTCACTAAAAAAAAACTGTACAATTTTGTGCAGCGGCTGCGAGCGCTGTACGCTGTTAGACGCAGCCATTTAAACGAGTATTTATTTATTTGTTTTTTCAAACTACTATCAAGTAACTTGGATGTCAGCCAAGAACTGGACAGTTTATCTGGTGATTTATTTATTTATTTTGTCAACACTCATACCGATTTCAGTAGAGTACATGTTATAATCAATATTACCAATCTACAACGGCTGCACGTGGAAAAGTATCTCTTGTAATTTTTGGTCAACGATGGAAAAGTATCTCTTGTACTTTTTGGTCAAAGATGGAAAAGTATCTCTTGTAATTTTTGGTCAAAGATGGAAAAGTATCTCTTGTAATTTTTGGTCAAAGATGGAAAAGTATCTCTTGTAATTTTTGGTCAAAATGGAAAAGTATCTCTTGTAATTTTTGGTCAAAGATGGAAAAGTAATTTTGGGTCAAAGATGGAAAAGTACCTCTTGTACTTTTTGGTCAAAGATGGAAAAGTGTCTCTTGTACTTTTTGGTCAAAGATGTAAAAGAATATCCGTCGCTATTTCAAATGATTTTCATTGAAATTGATTCGAAATATAAAAATTTTCTCTAAGATCGATAATCCTTGCAATAATAAGCTTTCAAGATTACACAATGCAGCAAACCAGTCTCGCCCATATAATTTTCTCAGTGCCATACATGCTGATTTGTGGTCGTTTTTGTTAGAAGTTTCATTATAGCTTTGCTTTGAGCTTGGAGTTACTATGGCGTGAGAAACGAAATTAAAAATAGAAAAGAAACCTACTCTAATCTTCGATTCAGCATATAAAAATATATCTATGTATGTTTTTTTATATTCAGTCACTTCCTTACTTTACTTGGGAACAAATTAAACATACGAATTTATCGTGTTCAGTGAATTTTCGAAGATTCAATGCTATTTGATGACGCATGTCGAAATTTGCCAATAATAAAACACGAGCAAAAAATTGATCCTTGTGGACCGCAGAAATTGTACGTCACCAAAAAAGAGTAGTTCAACTATTGACGGATAACAGAACAATGCCAACTGAGAACAATATTTTGAAAAATTATTCCACACAAGAATATATATTTTCGGTCATAATAATCAAAAAATTATTTTGTTCATTGCTGTTCTCGGTTGTGTCGAATCATAAATTTTTCAACTGTCGAATTCATCCTTCAGAGATATAAATTCAACAACTTTCAACTAGAATAAATACTAACAGTTAATCCGTTCTGGTTTAGCAGGGAAGTTGAATGTACAAAAAATCGTTTCTACGAGTATCTCACAGAGCCGGAAAGTCTTTTGCGGAATTGATATTGAAATTGTCTTTTTTTGGAGAACGTCTTCTCCAGTCGTTTTGGAAATATCGATTGTCCGGCGACTTTTTCCTCCACGACAACGGTTCGTCACTGCTGCTGCTACCGGGTTCCACTCTGGACTTCCTCCACCATGAATTATCCTCTGAAAATGATTCTTGGAAAAATTAAAAACAACATAAATTACATCACATCTTCTTTGGAGCAGTATTCGTATCATCATCATATTCGTAAACACTATATTCTCTTGAAATTGAAAAGATAATGAACATAGGAATGGAGACGATTCTACCCGAAAAGGGTGACATTTCAACCCATAAAATCTATAGTACTACCCAGTCAGATGGTGTACTGGCACTAGTTGTAGGTTTACACACTCAGCAAAAGCATGTCATGTGCGTTTGTTTTCATTTATGATAGGTTTTACAAACATATATTTGTCAATACCGTCCTACCAACCGCAGCAATGGAATGAAAGTTACTGGTCTGACACCTCTGGACCTGCACGTCAAGGAGGTTGCGCTAATGGCCATGCTACGATTGCGCACGGCTGGTGTAAACCCCGAGGTAGGAATGGGTCAACTGAGGCGGGGTCTGTGGAGGGAGGCACTCACTGCGGTGCCTCTGCTACAGGCAGCCGGTGACGCAATTGAACCCAGGTTTGTGTTTAATAAACCCTACAAAATACAAATTAAACAGAACACTGAGGCGGATGCTGCAAATGCAATACGCATATACACAGACGGCTCAAAAACCAAGGAAGGATAAGGATTAAGTGGGGAATGGAAAAAAATACCAGCGTGGTTCAAACAGAACTGGCTGGTATCTCAATCGCCACAAAAGAGCTAACCAGAAAAGGAATTTCTGGCAAAAACATAATAATCTGCACTGATAGTAGACAAGCCCTACTAACCTTGAATAGACAACATATTATCTCAGGGTTAGCACTAGAGTGCCACCAAGATTTAGCTAACGCCTCGGTAGATAATAATATCGTAGTAAGGTGGGTGAAGGGGCACGACAGGAGCAAGGGTAACCGCATTGCTGACTCTTTGGCCATGATGGCGGCTGGACTGATAATGTTGGGACCGGGTGACACCCATGGCTTGACGACTTCGACAATTGCGGAACTAGCCAAACGTTACACCCATACTCAATCCCTTAAAAGATGGGATGAAACCAAAGGATGCAGTTTTGCCAGGATCAAATATTAGGCGATGACCAGAAGGAATTTACGATTAACAGTGGGATTTCTGACTGGACACTGTCAACTAAGGAAACACCTCCATATTATGGGGCTAGTGGACACACCTCTATGCAGGATGTGTGAACAGGAAGATGAAACTGTCAGGAATGTCTTATGTGAATGTCTGGAGCTATCGTCGATAAGAGAGTGTGTGTTCGGTGAGTCTTGGCCTACACCTGCCGATATTAAGGAGTGCTGTGGGTCTATACTCACCCTCCCTACTCTTCAGATACAGACCGTCCTGCCGTATCACTTTCCTTACGAAAAAAAAAACAAAGACTGACTTAAATTTTTGATTCTGCGTCCGAGATACTTATCTCTCAATTTTGATCCGACTGGTAGACATCCTCACGAGAATAATGGTCATATATCAATGATCGATTGTGTCTTCGTCGCTCTCTGAAGGTTTCCTGCCCGTTCAGGTGAGATGTAGATATGAATGTTTTCACAAGCTTGTTTTTTTCGTAAGAGAAGTGGTTGATCAGGGCGATATTGACAAACATTTGTCTAATATTTCTTGAAAATAACTTCAAAATGGATGTCGAAACGTCGAACAACACATAAGAAGCATCAGCGGATAAAAATCCCGGAAAGACAAACTTGCCCGCATGTGCAGGATACACTTTTACTCCAGTAAAGGAAGTAAATTTTTTAGTTAAATGAAGGACTAATTCGAGACTACTCAGATCAACCTAAAATTTTTTGGAATTTGTCAAAAAAGGTGTCAAGTATCCGAGTAAATAAGTTTGGTTACTGGGCAAAGCTCCAAAACGCTGTAAAACTATTTTTTTTGCCCAAAATTAATAAATATTTAATATCTCGGCCAATATTAAATGAATTTTAGTGAACCAAAACTACCCTTTTTAGGGGTTTTTTAAAAATATTTTCATTTGAAATCTGACAGCAGAATTTAATTGGCTTATCATCTAAACATACAGTACTGCACGAAAAATGTTCATGAAACTTATAAATAGAGGGTCTCAATGGATTAACTATAAAGAAATTTTTTTGGCTAATGATAACGGGATGTACCAGGAACCATTTTAAAGCTAAGGTTATCGCCGAAATTTCATGTCATATGCAACATTCGAATTGGATGGGCCAATTTTTTTTCGCCCGAGAAAAAAGAGCATTTACCGTTACAAACATAAAATAGGCAATTTTAAACTGTTGGATTTAGAAAGGATGAAAATTATTTATGTTACCACCCCTGCTATCTTGAGTATTATAGTACTATTATTCATATAGGTTGGTACTGGCAGCCTGAGATGTCACGTCAGTTGTCCAGCCTGTCGCCATTCTTATGTTATGTTTCATGTTGAGTAGACGTGTCGATTATGGAAATAAAAAAAGTAGTTAATACAGTGAAAGACTTGTGTTTATCTTCAAACATCAATTTTATTATTTGGAGAAACGTATTAGATTAGTGAAAATATAACAGTTTCAGAAGTGGGATGCACCCAGAAAGAAATATTTTAGCCGACCGAAGTTATTCAATCTATCCACGCCATTAGTGTCCCGGCTTTTATCAAATGGCGAATAACCACAATGTTCCTGCTCAAAATTTCGAGCAATTCTATCAACAAAACCTGGACATGTCTGGGAATGCAAACGGTGAAAACGAACGACATCAACCAAATCGTGGACAGCAACCAGATTGTGAACAACAACCAGATCTTGAACAACAGCAACGACCAGCACGTGAATCATTAGACATGAATGTCCTTCTGACAACGATGAATGCTGTTTTGCAACAAAATGCTGCAATGATGCAAATGTTAAATAGTCGTAATAATAACAATGACGTCCGGAATTACAACATTATGCCGGATTTTTCCAAAACGATTGCGAATTTCAGTGGTGAAGACCTATCAAGTAGTAGAATTTGGTTAGAAAGTTTAGAAAGTACAGCAGCTTTACATAATTGGCCAACATCTTTTATGCTCGAAACAGCAAAAAATCATTTAGTTGGAGCTGCTAGTCACTGGTATGAGACTCGAAAACATCGAATAAATTCCTGGACAACATTTCGGATGGAATTTACCAGCACTTTCATACATGACCGCAATTTAACATCCCTGTGGAAAGTAATGTGTTCTAAAGTGCAAGGACCCCGAGAAGACCTCAGCCTATATTTCCATGAAAAAGTGAAACTATGTGAACAGTTAAGACTCAACTTTGATGAAACAAAGGAGCAAGTTGCAATCGGGCTAGCCTCTAGAGACTTGGCCTCCATGGTTATGACCAAAAGTCATTTAGATGTCGATGATTTGTTCAGAGACTTGGTTGCTTATGATCGTGTTAATAACGAGAGAAGGTCAAGAACTCTTCGTTCTGGTAGTTCCAGTAGTTCCACACACCCAATCAAGAAGTCAACCAGGGATAGCGATACTCCAAAGACAGCCACCTCATGTTCAGTACATCGTGAAGAAAATACTCAGAGGAGTCTAAAATGTTACAACTGCCGAGAAGATGGACATATCGCAAGTAAGTGTGCGAAACCGAAGAGAGAGAAAGGTTCCTGTTACGAGTGTGGCGATTCATCCCACCAGGTTAAGGAATGTCCACGTAGAAGGTATAAAGCGGACTCTACTGCTAATGTGGTTCAACCGTTGCATTTTAACCCTTACACAGTGAGTTTAGAGTATGAAATAACCAAAGAAAATGACTGTGTTCTAAAGTACAATATTGTAGCTATTATAGATTCAGGTTCACCGATAAGTTTATTGAAACGGAAACATGCTGAAAGCTTTGAACCCTACAATGACAATCATAACTTCACAGGAATTAATGGTTCAAAACTAAATATCATAGGTATTTTACACAAAGATGTGAGCGTTAATGGCATTGTTGTCGAAGTAAAATTCCATGTTGTGCTTGATGACACTATGTCATATCCAGCTCTGTTAGGTAGAGATTTCATTTCTCAAAAAAATATTAAAGTATACCTTGGTGATTCAGTTGAGATAGAACATGTAGGGAATAATACAATTTATGAAAGTGAGATAGGTGAAATTATGTCGATTTCATATGTTGATGAAAAATCTGACCCTGAGATTAATATCAATCCTAATTTGAAATTTTCACATAAACAAAAAATGGAAAATCTTTTCATTGAAAAATACATTACTGCTGAACGCCCTTCTTATCCTCTGGTGCAATATGCTTTTAAGATCTCAGTTGATCCAAAACATTCCCCTTTCTTTTATAGGCCAAGAAGGTTATCACAATTTGAAAAAAATCAGGTTAACAAAATAATTAATGATCTTTTAGAGCAAAAAGTAATACAAAAAAGCGAATCTGAGTATGCCAGCCCTATTGTACTTGTTGCTAAAAAGAATCAGTCCGATTTGAGGATGTGCATTGACTACAGGCAATTAAACAGAATAACACTTCGAGACAATTTTCCACTTCCCCTTATCGAGGATCAAATTGATCAACTTAAAGACAAGAAGTATTTTACCTTATTGGACTTGAAAAGTGCTTTTCATCATATAACTGTTGATCCATCATCTGTTAAGTTCACTTCTTTCGTAACTCCTATGGGGCAATATGAATATCTAAAAATGCCATACGGATTGAAAAACTGTCCTGCGGTATTCATGAGATACGTCAACACAGTTTTTAAGGAACTTCTGGAGCAGGGTAAACTTTTTATGTATATTGATGACATTTTGATAGCGACCACTTCAGTAGAAGAAAATTTAGAAATTTTGGAAAAGGTTTTTGATCTTCTCGTACAAAATAAACTTGAGTTGAGACTCGATAAATGTCACTTTTTGTTTGAAGAAATTACATATCTTGGCTATAGGATTAGTGAAAAGGGAATAAGCCCCAGTGATGACCATGTTAATGCTATAAGGAATTTTCCAATTCCTAGAAATAGTCATGAAGTTCAGAGATTTATAGGATTAGCATCATATTTTAGAAAATTCATTCAAAATTTCTCTATTTTGGCTTCGCCTCTATACAATTTGATTAAAAAATCATCTTCTTGGAAGTTTGAAGAAAAAGAACTCAACGCATTTGAGACCCTAAAGTTGAAATTGGGTGAACAACCAGTTCTCAGCTTATATTCTCCTAAAGCCTACACTGAATTACACTGTGATGCGTCTTCACAAGGATACGGGTCTATACTACTCCAAAAACAGTCAGATGGTTATATGCATCCTGTGTTTTTCTTCAGTAAGAGGACAACTGATACTGAATCTAGGTACAGCTCATATGAACTTGAATTTTTATGTATCATAAATTCACTTAAGCGGTTTTACATTTACTTGCATGGTATTACATTTAAAATAGTTACGGATTGCGATAGTGTGAAACTCACTATGAATAAAAAGGATCTTGTACCCAGAATAATGAGATGGGTAATGTACCTTGAAAATTTCAGTTACACATTGGAACATCGCCCTAATAAGAAAATGGTTCATGTTGATGCTTTAAGTCGAATCCATAATATTATGGTTTTAGAGGATATTACTCTTGAACAAACTCTAGGATTAAAACAAGCCTCTGACAGGAGAATTCAACAAATTAAGCAGCAATTACAATCACAAGAGTTGCCCCTTTTTGAATTAAGAAATGGACTTGTTTTTAGGAAAGAAAAAAATAGGTTAACATTTTATGTACCTGAAGAAATGATTTCAAATGTTATAAGGACTAGTCATGAAAACTTAGGGCATTTAGGTAGTGAAAAGGTAACCGAATATATTAGGCAAACTTATTGGTTCCCAAATATGAAAGAAAATGTTAAACGTTATATTGATAACTGTCTCAAATGTTTGGTGTATTCTCCAAAGCATGGATCAAAAGAGGGACTCTTACATAACATTGACAAAGGTAAAGTTCCATTTGATACCATTCACATTGACCATCTTGGTCCCCTCACAAAATCTAAACAGTACCACAGACATTTATTAGTTGTAATCGATGCTTTCACAAAGTTTGTTAGATTGTTTCCATGTAAAACTACTAAGAGTCAGGAAAGCATTAGGCATTTAGAAAATTATTTTTCAGCTTATAGTAGACCTCGTAGGATAATAGCTGACAGAGGATCATGTTTTACTTCATCTGAATTTAAGAGATTTGTTGATTCCTACCATATTCAGCTTGTACTCATTGCAACAGGAGTTCCTAAAGCTAATGGGCAAGTCGAAATTGTGAATAGAAGTTTATCTCCAATGTTATCTAAATTATGTAGTTCAACTGACACATGGGATAAAATAATACAAGAAGCTGAATTTGCATTCAATAACTCTGTTAATTCAACCACTAAAGAAATTCCTAGTAAATTGCTTTTTGGCATTGCTCAATCTGGTAAAGTGTCAGATAGGGTAAGGGAAGCATTGTTAGGAGTCCAAGAAAGTGATAGCAATATTGAGACAATTAGAGATGATGCAGCTGAGAATATCAGAAAGCAGCAGATTTATAGCAAAAACAACCATGATAAAAAACACAAAAAAGCTGTAGTTTATAAGGCAGGAGATTATGTTTTGATAAAAAATGTGGTAACTACACCAGGCGTAAATCAGAAACTTTTACCGAAATATAAAGGGCCATATGTTGTTAAGACGGTTTTGCGAAACGATCGATATATCCTTGAGGACCCTCCAGACTTCCAACATACCCATATCCCATTTAAGGGTACAGTTTCAGCAGATCACATGAAACCATGGTCCAATCTTTCACATTAACATTGAAGTTCGCTTCAACTTTGCCATTATGCGAATACAGTCATGTTAACTATAGATTATTATGTGTAACTTATGTTCAGACTTAGAAGTAGTTATTACTTTATGTCCTTAATTATGATATTTGAGTAACTTATGTGAAACTTATGTATTTTATGACTTTCCCTTAGGATAATTATGATGTATGTTATGTAATTCAATATCCTGCGTGTATTGAGTGATATGTTCTTGATCGAGGTCGATCTGATTGTCAGATATGGCCGACTGTTGGATTTAGAAAGGATGAAAATTATTTATGTTACCACCCCTGCTATCTTGAGTATTATAGTACTATTATTCATATAGGTTGGTACTGGCAGCCTGAGATGTCACGTCAGTTGTCCAGCCTGTCGCCATTCTTATGTTATGTTTCATGTTGAGTAGACGTGTCGATTATGGAAATAAAAAAAGTAGTTAATACAGTGAAAGACTTGTGTTTATCTTCAAACATCAATTTTATTATTTGGAGAAACGTATTAGATTAGTGAAAATATAACAAAACGGACAAATTTGCTTACAGAGAAAAAATTATAACAAAAAATTGAAATACAACTATCCTGGAATGAATGCTGAAAAATTTGGCTGTTTAAAATAAATAATGTTCATGCTGCTGGCCAAAAACTGAAAATGTTTTGAAAAATACACTATTTTACCCAACTTTAGCAGGCCAAAACATAAACAATAATTCATTCATTCAGGAATCATTTTTTTTGTAAAACTTATATTTTTCGAGATATTCACGCCAGAACGATCCGGTTTCTTCATTTTTCGTTAAGCAACCATTTTTGCCATGTCATATCTCCTTTAATATTAATCGTACAAAAATAAAACAAAAATCACTTTATTTGTCAACTAAAATACTTCATATAAGTACTAAATATTTTTTTTTGTAATACTAACAGATTTTCAGTAAATTTAAAAAAACTTTTAATACTTTTGAATTTTTTTTGCAAAAATCACTCTTTTCCTTGCGCTATTACTCGAAAGGGGTTCATTTTTATGAAAAATTGCAATCAATGTTTTTATGTTAAAAAATGATAATTTATCGATTGGTTTCATTTTTTTCAACTCCCCCCCCTCCCCAATGAGTTCCACCACCCTACCCCCCGCGCTGTTTCCCAGTAACGGAAGTTGTTTACTCGGATACTGGGCACCTTTCTTAACAAAATTCAAGTAACTCCAAGTATCTGCAATTGGTCTCGAATTAGTCCAGCCAGTTTTTACTTCCTTTACTGGAGTATTTCTGACAAAATAGTTGAGGCTTTCGCGGCCGAGGTTTTCAGTATCACTACTTTTATTCGGGTTTGAAGGCCGTCGTTTTTTGGAATTTCTTCCTGACGTTTCGCTGGCTCGAGTGGCTAGCTTCTTCAGAGGTTCATTCATCTTGGAATTCACTCCGATGACTGGAGATTGTTTCTTCGCAAGTTGTATTTATGCCGATTCAGGTAGTTTGCAGTGCTAATTATTCCATTCAGATTCGGGGAATTGTCATTAATATTGATTACCTTGTTTACTTCCTGTGGGTTCGGAGAATAATCATCATTAATATCTGAAGAACTACCTGCAGTTATTATCGATTTTCTTAAAATGGGATTCCATATTCGGTTGAGGTTGACAGCTTCTTCTTTTCTGTTGAAATTATCCGTGTGTTTGTGGATTTCTATTGCCTCCCGTACCAGTCGGCTATGGTATCCCTGGTTGGGTGCAATCAGTTTTGCATTTTCAAACAGAATCCTGTGGTTTCCCTCACTAAGTGCGTGTTGACAAGTCGGCTGTGGCGGAACACGCACTTAGTGAGGGAAACCACAGGATTCTGTTTGAAAATGCAAAACTGATTGCACCCAACCAGGGATACCATAGCCGACTGGTACGGGAGGCAATAGAAATCCACAAACACACGGATAATTTCAACAGAAAAGAAGAAGCTGTCAACCTCAACCGAATATGGAATCCCGTTTTAAGAAAATCGATAATAACTGCAGGTAGTTCTTCAGATATTAATGATGATTATTCTCCGAACCCACAGGAAGTAAACAAGGTAATCAATATTAATGACAATTCCCCGAATCCGAATGGAATAATTAGCACTGCAAACTACCTGAATCGGCATAAATACAACTTGCGAAGAAACAATCTCCAGTCATCGGAGTGAATTCCAAGATGAATGAACCTCTGAAGAAGCTAGCCACTCGAGCCAGCGAAACGTCAGGAAGAAATTCCAAAAAACGACGGCCTTCAAACCCGAATAAAAGTAGTGATACTGGAGTATTTCTGTTTAGTAACATTTTCTCGATATGATTCGAAACAGTTCCTGAGACAAGCTATAGATGGGACCCAATATATATCTATTTAATGCTTCAGAAATTCTGGAGTAAAATCCTCTTTATTCATGAATTTCACAACGTTCGTTACTGATATGGTTCATTACCAAAAAAGTTTAATTTAATATTGATGACTTTATTTCAAATTTCAATTTGGATAGACATGTATTTGTTTTATAGAATCATATTACTGCTTGGCTAACATAAAGTGGCCATTTTTTGATTATTTAATATTTCAGAGGGTTGAAACTACCCCTTCAATAGCTTGTGAGTTTTTCATATCAGAGCATATTGCTCTTTAATATGGCACCGGAAAATTGGTGATACTTGCTCAAATACCATGAAAAATGAAGGTTGACAGACCGGAAATGACAGTTGACGTGTGACAATGCCATCAACATGCGAAACTCGTTATTATAACTTCATTATGAGATCTTGTTATGAGGGCTGTACCTTCAACCGAGCTTCAATTGGTGTTTTGATGATGCTTATGCACTACATTCTGCGTAGACGAAACAATTTAGGTTGCTACAGACAAATTAGATAAATCAAATTGCATTAAATATTTGTTAAGTGATACTGGATGTTTCACATCCTGAAATAGATGAATGAATCGATTTTTGTCCTTGCATATAGGCTGTATGTCAGAATTTGACAAACTTAATTATTGAATCTTAAAAATTAAATCTTTGATGAAACTTAATTATGTCAGTGATATACTGCCTTGTGGTTGGAGCAACAGTTATCAAACCAAGCACTACCATTTTTAATCGGCTGTGGGTCAATTTTTGCGGAAAACATTCGCGACTTCAAGAAATTTCCGGAAGTAATTCACGCTCTAGAGAGATCATGTGAAAAACAGCTTTAGCAGAAACTGCTCATAACTGCTCTTAAATCGCAGTCGTAAGTATCGCAACTGGATATACATCCGGTTGCATACCTTGTATTCTGAACATGAGATGCAAAAATTATAAACAATTAACTGAAAAAAATGGGTTTGGTTCCTTGCAAATATCTCAAAAAATACTTGTTTTTTCTCAAATAAAAAAAAATATACAAAAAGAGCGAGAAATTATCCAAAAAAACTTACACTCCAGGAGCTGTAGGACGAATATTGATAATTTTCTAAGAGGGTTGAAAATATTTCCTAAACCGAGTACTTTGGCTTGCGCAAGTCATGCCATACTTCGCACCTGGAAAAAGTCGTAAGCTTCCCGCTAACATGATATTGAAAAAGCAGCGATGGCTTATCGCGAACGACGTAAGTAGGTTAGCTCACTTTTCTGCAGGCCCGGCCTACTTGCTGAAAGACTCCGAATTAAGTCGATGGCGATTGGTATATAATATCTACCATGAGTCACGTTTACTACTACTACTACTACTATTTTTTTTTAATATTACTAACGATATGTTTTTTTATGATCAGAAGCTACATGGAAATGATTTTCCAAATTTTTCATCTGCTATTGTTCAAAGAATTCTTATAAAAAAATACGTTGTTTATAAGATAATTCAAAATATTTTTTGGAAACAAGCAAGCCAGAGTACCCGATTTAGGACGTGTTTTCAACCTTCTGGGAAAATCATAAATATTGGTCCTACAATAACGGTAGGTTTTTTTAAGAATTCCCCCTTTTTTTCATCAATCTAATGCGTATATCTTTATGGTTTTTGGTGGACATTTCTCGGTACTGCTCTAATCCAATGATCTCACAATGGCGAGATGGAATACTCCTACCATGTTTTACAGAGGCAAGTATAAATGCATGACAATATGCGCGGCCAGTGGCACAGTCTAGTAATAAATATTATCAATACTAAAAACACTTCTCGTTAGGAGAGTATTTATAATATTGTTTGTGACTCTCTTCAGCCTATAAAAGCAGAGATCTGAAATATTGGATTTTGTGGATAAATCCGATTAAAACGCCAAATACATCTTTTCAGTAGTTTCAAGTCCTGATCCATTCGACCCTTCACCTGTATTTGAACTCTTATCTTTGACGTGAATGCAATATAGTCAATCGCGATGGACCGGTTATCATAAGTGAAAACATTTCTAACTTTTCCGACCGAAATCGTCACAACTCGACTCACCTGCGGTATTGTACGAAGTATCTGAAGTCGGAGTCGCAGACGCCGATCCGCTGTCCGAGCCAGACTCGGCTTCGATCCTCGAAACGCCGCCGTTGGCCGTCGGCGCTTTGTTCGCGGGCGAAATCGACTTCGCCCTGGTTTTCGCCGGCTCCAAAGCGATCCTCGCGTACGAATCCGTCACAGCTTCGACTTTCGTCGTCGAGAGAGAAGGCGCGTTCTTTTTCCTCGCTCTCTTCAACATCTCGCTCAGAGGCGGCGGGCGCTGATCTACGCCGTTTTCCGGCCGGTTCGGCTCCGCCGACGGCGATTCGTCCAACTTCGGCGTCGAATTCGCGCTCCTCGGGGTGTCGTCGCCGGTTCGGCCGTTCGTCTGTCTTCGGTCCGCGTGGCCGTTCGTCAGTTTTCGGTCCGCGTGGCCGTTCGTCAGTTTTCGGTTTGCGTGGCCGTTCGTCGCCGGGGCGGTCTCTTCCGACAGCGAGGGCGCGTCGCTAAAGTCGCTCTCGGCGGCGTTTTCCGGCTTCCCGAGTTTCGCTCGCAGCGTTTTCTCGATTATTTCGTTGGAGTAGCCGACGCCTGACACCTGTAATGAATGAAGAAACAAAATAAGCAACGGCACACTTGTATAAACCAAAAACTATTGCGACACATTCATGTAGCGGTTGTTGACCCCAACCATTGTTTATAGAGAAATAGTTACCCAATCTTATGGATATATCATTTGAAGGGATGGATACTATGGGTAGATGACAATAATTATTTTGTTTCAAAGTCATGTCTTTTCTTTCATTTTTCTCACGAGCGTCGTAGCTTGAATCCCATATTTTCTTTTTCACTTTTACGCAATGCCAAAAGTGCGAAAGTGAAATTTTTTGTCAATGTCGAAATTCATTTATGTTTTGAAAATCAATTTAATGTCTTAGCTTTTATTTCCTTAATAAACTTTTTTCGTCAAGTCTGTATTGAAGCTAAGATGCCTTGAAACCCTGGTGTGTGTGAAATCTAAACTGCTTGATTTTTGGTGGATAATTGAGCTTCTGGAGGTTTTCGTACAATACGTACAGATGTCGCCTGAAGCTAAATTCGCACAAAATGAAAATGTGCAGTCGGGTTTTTCCACTTTCATTTGATTAGCTAGTGAGAAGAGAGCGCAGCATAAAGGATAATGGGTGGCTAATCGAATATCAGTAAAAACATTTCAATGTTTAAAAGTAACGAAATCAATATATAAACACGAAAATTGTGACACATCGAACACGAGATGTCGAAGTGACATAGCGATTGATTCGACACTTGAATTTGAAAAATAGCAACATAATAGCCTGTTTCGACGATGCAAGTTCGTCGCTGCAACTCCAGAAATTGCATGTGCTCATGCAAGTTTTTCGAGTTGCATCTTTTTTGGTGCAATAAGTTGCAGCGACTTAGTTATTTCTATGGTGAATTTGTTGCCGCAAACCACAAATATGTGATGGCATCATTGTGAAGAATATTGATTTTGATCATTTCAATTATTTTTCGAGACTTGAGGAATCAAGTTGAGTAATAAGGTGATTTGATCACAGTATCAATTATCAGAAATGAATGAAATTATATATCAGTTGTGATAATGTAGACGTTCATCTTGGTAATATTGGCAATGCAAACTGACAACTAGATGACATATCTCGCAGCGACAAAATTGCATCGTCGAAACGGGTTGTAACGCAACCTACCGAAAAGATAGGGGAAACCTCCAAAAGCGCGGTTGATTTTTTCTGCACAAAAATCAAAACAAAATCTAATCAATGGAATCACCAGGGTTTCTAGGCATCTTTATTGAAGCTACGGTATCTTTTTTTCAACAATTTTGTCAAATTGACAGACAGAACTATTTACCTATTTTTTCCTTCAAAGAAGGAAACTTTGTCCTACATTGTCAAGCGAATATCGATATTATATTGTAGATGGCGTAACACAAACGCTTCAAATCCTTTTCACATAGACATCGACTAACAAAAAACAATGCCCCAACTATAAAACAATATTCAATGTATCACAGAAAACTGTACTGAATAAAAATACACAATTCTGTATTATCGACAAGTGAGGGCAGATTTTCCACGATCTGGATCGATAGAAACCAATAATTAAGAGTCATCGCTCACCCCTACTTAGATGCATCTTAGTGCGAACAGTTATATTCGGGAAATGGGAGTCGTTCCTAAAATAACTTCACCATTTTCTTCAACCTTGCTGGAATTTTAAGCAAAATGAGAGTGTTATGTAAGTTTTTTTTTAGTACGTGGCATTGTAATACCCTTTGCGCACAAAATCAGAGTTGGAAATTTGGTTCTGAGAGATTTTGAATGATTTACTAGACTAGTTAGATTATTCCAGTTTATGGCCGATTGCACCGACTTTTTCTTATGAGACCATCAACAAAGGGACTTTCTAAGATAGGTGAGGGTGTTTAATGATCTCTCAAACTATAGCCACTTCGACCAAGACTTTTACCAATAAACACCACTTTGACAATACTTTGACATTGTTTAAAACTTTTCACCAGAGGGAATATAGCTTATCTTGGAATCCCAATTCAAAATCACATTGCACATCAGATAGACGTCAAAGTCAATTGACACCATAGAAGTGTGTGCTTCAGTATCTTCACTTCCAATTGGAACAAAAAAAAAATACCGTCATCAGCGCTTTCAGTGTTACATTTCTTAATTTATCTGACTCGCATACAGAGAGACGAGTCGTTGAATTCACAAATTGGAATCAATTTGCAGCCCTGTAAAGTAGTTACACCCCACCTCAGTTGCATTTTTCATTTATTCGGACTTGATTGAAATTAAAATTTATTGAAATTTAAAATATGAATTACAGCTGACTTGAATGCAACTGATATTTTCTAATTATAATAATGATAAGAATGAGTCGAGTTCATTCAAGTGGAAACAGCAGAAGCTGTTTTCCAACTCAACCCCAATTAAAATTGACTAATCTGAATTACAATTGGAAAAGATGCATTGTTGGAAGTTACATCATCATTCAAAGAATAGTTTTTGACAGAAATTTAATTTAAAAATATCGTAAAAGTGTATGGGAAACGGTTTTCCTGAATGAATTTTCCAGATTAGTGGTAAAATTTGAGTTACAGGTGTAAATCCTGAAGAAATTTTGAAATTTACCATCCTATATTAAGCAAGATGACGGTTTCATAATGTATAATCAAAGTATCATTATGCTGATTTTCAGCCACCTGTTGGAATATTAGAATATTATTACTATTATTATTATTACTATTTTCTGTGATGAATTCCAATCATATAATTTAGACCAATATCATTCCTCCTTTCCTATAATGACTGTGAAAAACACTATTTCTGTGAAATTGTATATGCCTGTACAAGTTGGGAGTCCATTTTCTTAAAAAGAATTCATGTAAGTTTCTGAATATTGAAACGTTACTACTACTGATCCTGCTACACACCAGCGTGTAATAGATGGTAAGAAGCTACTGCAGAAAATATTTTACAAATTCACGAATGCAAAATAGAGATTGCCTAGCCTCTCACATAAGCATTATATATGAGCGTCGAAATTCACTGAAATTTAGTTCAATACACAATTTTGTTACCTACTTCTAATGCTGATAGATTATGTGTGGTCTTAGTAGCTTGTGAATCCGATAAGAATGGGTTTTCTTTCATTGATAATAGGAAGTTCACACAGGAAATGAATAAAATACAGACACACAAGTACGATAACAGAGCAAAAACATGTTTTTGTTATCTACGTCACCTGATGAAAGAATGGAAAACATCAAAATTGTGAATTATAATAATAAGAACTTCCATTAGAAAATAATTCCATGGAGTTTCCGAATTTGTATGTATGGGTTGATTTCTAACATTTTCTGGTAGGAGAGTAATTGTAAATCAAGATTGGGCCATTTGAAATTACTTTGGGCTCGGAAAGTGTGGTTATTTCTGATATAATGAATTCATGAATATCTATGGGCCTCGGAAGATTGTCTTCGATCTCAGGTGAATATAGGTTTACAAGAATTTCTAGGCATGGTTGCCCATAAAAAAGTTTGTTGTAAATGAGTTGTAAAAATACACTGCCTAGATGTGATGAGCACTACTTTTGTCAATGAATGTACAAATATTTTGAAAATAGTATTAAAATTTTTGTAAAACTCACTTCACGAATTTTCCTGTATATTTCTTGATCACAGTTATTTACTGGTACTCCTGGTCTATAAAATTTGCTAAAACCACCTCGTCCTCTACCAGAACTTATATACGTAACATCTTCATAGGGCATATGAGTATCAAAAATACTGGAATTGTGAATGGCACTCATTTGTGCCTTGTATTGAACAATGGTGGCCAGAGGTGGTTCGTCCATGTCATCGTGGTTTACAGCGATTTCTGAGAACTCACATAGATCATTATCTATGTCCTCGAGGGTTGTCCATCCTGCTGTACTTTTTGCTCTCTTTGAAGAACCCATCATTTTACTGGAAAGATGGAAAGTGATATCTTCAAAAATAGCTTATTTACAAACTTATCAGTGGGTGAAATTTGTAATTTTCAACACTGTCAGAGTTTGCACAATATTACCATGAATTTTTTCTTATTCGTAGTTTTCTGGGTTTGTGAACCAACACAATCTGAAAAGATCAGAATTAATATCCAACACAAAATAATGATTTTCAAATAGTACTATAATAAAGTTATCCAATCTCTACCATGTTGAAAATTCAAAATGAACACATGAAAACCTGGCTGGATGGTAAATCCACGGTAATGAAAGAGCATGAATGAACATGTTCTTGCATGACTCAGACTAGTTTCGTTTGAATGGAATATAAAAAATCTCAAAAAGAGAATCGTTGTTCTATAAACTATTCTATTTCCAACAGCAATGCAACTTACTCTTTATTGGGCGGGAATGATCAAGAATTTATATGACTTTCAAACTGTACTACAATAAATTAATCCAATCTCTACCATATGTTGAAAATTTTAAACGAACTACACATGAAAACCTGACCGAATGGCAAATTCACGGTAATGTAAGAGCATGAATGAACATGTTCTTGCATGACTCAGACACTACTTTTGTTTGAATGGAATATAAAAAATCTCAATTATAGAATCATTGTTTTATAAACTATTCTATTTCCAACAGCAATGCAACTTACTCTTTATCGGACGTGGATGATCAAGAATTTATATTCGGTATTACTCAATGCATGCTGTATCAGCATTAATTATTTTCTCCAGCAATAAGGAAAATTCAGATTTCAAAATTCATAACACCAGCAATATGTCAAGTCTGCAAGTCTGTCGAATAGTCAAATGTCAACTTCGTAATGATTCTGACAAGTGACAACTACAATCTAAATCTAACACCCTGTTTCGACGATGCAATTTTGTAGCTGCATTTTGTAGCTGCAATTTCCCGCGGCGACTTGTCGCTGCGACAAATGTCATCTATCTGCCAGTTTGCATTGCCAATATTAAAAAATTACACTGAATGTTACCTAGATGAACGCCTTCATTATCACAACTGATATATGATTTCATTCGTATCTCATGATTGATATTGTGATAAAAGTCATCTTATTACTGAACTTGATTCCTTACGTTTCGAAATATAATCGAAATGTTCAATATCAACACTCTTCACAATAATGCCGCCACATATTTGTGGTTTGCAGCAACAAATTCATCATAGAAATGAACTTGAATGAACTCATGCGATTTTTAGGAGTTGCATCGACAAATTGCAGGCTATTACTGCCTGTTTCGACGATGCAATTTGTCGCTGCAATTTCTTGCGGCGACTTTTCGCTGCGAGAAATGTCATCTATCTGTCAGTTTGCCATAGCCAAAGGCGTTTTCTGGCGCTCTTGTATTTAAAAAGTATTCGTTGCCCCATCTCTCTCTTACTACTTGGCAAGCCGTAAGTGAGAGAGAAGAAGACAGACGAATACGTTTCAAATACATGAGCGCCAGAAAACACCTCAATATTAAAAAATAGCACTGAATGTTACCAAGATGAACGCCTACATTATCACAACTGATATATGATTTCATTCATTTCTAATAATTGATATTGTGATAAAATCATCTTATTACTCAGCTTGATGTATTATGTTTCGAAAAATAATTGAAATGTTCAAAATCAACATTCGTTACAATGATGCCACCACATATTTGTGGTTTGCAGCAACAAATTTACCATAGAAATAACTAAGTCGCTGCAACTTATCGCACCAAAAAAGATTCATGCAACTCGAAAAACTTGCATGAATACATGCGATTTTCTAGAGTTGCAGCGACAAATTGCATCGTCGAAACAGGCTATACAAGCGAATAACTTGACAAATATGACACTGTTCAATGTGAATGGCTCTTATTATGCACAGCACACGAGGATACAGAACACAAGGATACAGTACACAAGGGTACTACAGCAATGGGTAACCCATTTTCTTCATTTATCTACACCCGTACTCTAATAATACACTTGTATGCCCACAACCCGTTTTATAATGAAATATTTTGAGAGGGAGAAAAAAAGACAGAAAAAAAAAAAAGAAAAAAAGAAAAAAAAAGAAGACACACAGAAGGAGGGTGAGACACAGCCTGTACGGGAGAAAAAGAAAAAAAAAAAAAAAAAACACAAAAAAAAAAAAAAAAGAAAAAGAAAAAAGAGAGAGAGAAGGGGAAAGGGAAAAAAATTTTTTTTTATCTAAAGGGGATCAGAATATTATCAAAGAGAGAAAAAACGAGTAGATGAACTTGATATTAGAGACCATCCAGTGATTACTTTTTTTTTTTTCCTTTTCAAGAGAAAAGAGTGCAATGCAAATACATTACGATACAGATTTTCATTACGATACAGATTTTCAACCAATAGAAACCCATTATTTTTCAATCGAGCATGATGTGCAAGCTTTGCATTTTGACGTTTGTCAAGTCAAAATCAGTAGGTATTGAATTTTTGAAGAATTTAGTCAATTTTCGATAATCGTATGAAAATGTCTTATAGCAGTGATATAGAAGAATTACCAGCGACCCTCTTAAGATATCCTAGACAAGAAAATAATACAATCGAAAGGATTATATTTTTCATTTGACAAATGCAACACATATGTTTTTATTTTCAACTAAGATTCATGAGCTCTCATGTCCGAGTGCTCAGAGGCGCGGGCAGTGATCAGTTACGTCCGGGTTCAAATCATGACCTCGGCAGAGTTTTTTTTCATTTTTTCTTTTCATTTCTTATTGTTTTCTAAATACCTAATAATATAATATTTTTAGCTTCATTATTTATTGGGTGTAGATGAAATAGCGTATGCAACTCTCATGTAATGGTTATTACACGATCGTTGCATAATATACTATTATAGCGAACCTACTCGTTAGGTTATTGAGACATGCATGACAAGAACTCAGTTACTTTCCTAGGGTCTGGGTCGCTTAATTATGTTGATGACATATTCGCCGTGGTGTAGGAGTATACAATTTAAATACGGAGTCGAGAAAGAAAGCAGTTGCCATTTTTAGATGTATTGGTCATAAGAAACAAACAGAATGAGATAGAATTTGACATTTGTAGGAAAAACAAGTACATTTCTAACGACTCGAATCATTGTATACAACATAAAATGTCAGCACTGCAATTTTTCGTCGGTATAAGCTAATAATTTTTTTTGAAGAAAGGTAAGTACGACAATGAAAAAGACAGTGGGCTGATGAGATAATAAGAAACTATTAATTTGAGTAAGCGCTTCGTACGTCTTCGATTTTTCGAAAAGATAAGACAAGTAAAAAACTTATACTTAGTAATATCATATCAACCTTAGTACACTCGAGGAAATATATATTAAGGATGAATTAGACCATTTTTTTATAGCCTGCTTTTGATAGAGAGAACAACTGAAGACGAAACGAAATCGAAATCTCCAAAAAATGTATGCGCTGTGTGAGGACTTCTTGAGATCCCGGAAATCCCGTTCATTATGGAACGCACCGTTTATATCCAAACAGCTAGAATGCTTCATACATTTTCTTCAATCTCACGATTAACTTTTTTCAAGGTGTAAAGCCTGAGCATACAATAAAGAGTTGGTTCTGATGATCAAGTTACGAAAAACATGAGTGTAAATACTGTTTAAAATGATACAGGGTGTCTATATAGAAGAAAATATTGCCAAAAAAAAATTATCAGAACCAACTCGTTTATTTTTATGTGCAACAATTGCAATCCAGCTTGTACAGTCTTCCATAGCAGAATAGCAAATTTACCTATGTGTTTTACATATGGATTCAACTACCCCGCAGATTGAGATTTCTTTGAGATAGAGTATTTTTCCTTTTTAAGTCAGACTATGAAAAATTGGTCCAAAAAATCTGTCACTGTCACCCAGCAGTCTATGATAACATCTTGGAGTACCTATATTCCCTTTATTCTACCACTTTGAAACAATCTCAGTTCAAGAGATAATCAAGACTGCCTTGTAAGATATTTTTAACAAACAGTTGAACAGCCAACGCATGAATAACGCAGCTGTCCAGCAGGTGTACCGTCCAGCTTTTACTTTTTGCACTACTCGATAATCATTAATTTTTCTACATCAATGTTTTCATTGAAAACTTCTGTTATTGCAAATGACCTTGAAAATGTTATTTACATCTGAATCTTGTTTGCAATCATTTAATCGAGTTTTTGTTGTGGCGAACAATATTATTTTCCGAAATATTCGGGTTTATCTCTAGAGTGCAAGAAAAGCAACAACCAGCTGATTCAAAATATACCTATACGTATAAAACGGGATTTATTTCATCAGTCTGAAAGCAAAATCCCTGAGGCGCGTTTATAGTTCACCATACTCAGCAAAAATGTTACACATAACCGAAGAGAAAGTACTCAGCCTGATAGACTGGGACAAAACGTTCCAAGCCATGGAAGTGGCTATGAAACGGGTGACGGAAGATAAAGTGGTTCAGAACGCTCGTGGAAGAACGAAAGTTCTGAACAAATCAGGATTACTATTGACGATGCCAGCATATCTGGATGACGAGGAGTTTGGTGCACTAGGTTGTAAAATGGTTACTTTTTTTCCGGATAATGTGGAGCGGAAACCACCACTACCAAATGTCAATGCCAATATAATGCTTTTCGACGATGCGACCGGTATAATCAAAGCAGTAAGTTTACATGCTATCAATATTGTAATGAGCTGTGGATGAACAATGGCATAATGTAAATAGGTAATTGATTCTTCTATTTGGGTTTTGCTATTAATGAGTCTTACGGCGTTGCCAAGTCCACTCCTGATGAAGTTGGCGCCACAGTAGTTTTTTTTATTGATTATATGGTTTTTATCCTAGTATCAGAAGAGAGTTTCACTCAATCCCACATCTCAATGGTGAGAGTTGATATATCCGATATACTTACCTATAAAAAATTTTACAACGTTGATTGTATATCTCCTTCCCAAATGAATAACGTTTTCGCAAAAATAGTAGCTTTACCAGAATTAATACATATATGTCGGCTGTCCAAAGAAAAAACACAGTAATTGAATTTCAGTAAACATTGAGAAAAAAAATTGATATAATTTCATAGCCTCACTCTATTTATTGAGATGCACTCATGGTACTCGGAGAAACTGCCAGTGGGGCCTCAGTTATCATTATGAAATTAACAAAAATACAATTATTCAATTACAGTCGATACTGCGACATGATTTATAGTTTTGTATGGTACTTGAAAACAGCTGAATGCGAGTCTCATGAAAGAACACAGTAACTGCTACTTTTTTGACGAATCCATTGAAAAACACTCTAACTTCTTTCACTTTGTCGCTATATTTTCAATAGTTACACCCCGTTTCGACGATGCAATTTTGTCGCTGCAATGTCATGCTGATATGTCATCTAGCTGTCAGTTTGCATTGCCAATATTAAAAAAAAAGAGCACTGAATGTTACCAATATGAACGTCCACATTATCACAACTGAATTATAATTTCATTCATTTCTAATAATTGATATTGTGATTGAATCACCTTACTACTCAACTTGATTCCTCAAGTCTCGAAAAATAATTGAAATGATCAAAATCAATATTCTTCACAATGATGCCACCACATATTTGTGGTTTGCGGCATCAAATTTACCACAGAAAAAACTAAGTCGCTGCAACTTATCGCATCAAAAAAGATTCATGCAACTCGAAAAACACGCACGAACACATGCAATTTTCTGGAGTTGCAGCGACAAGCTTGCATCGTCGAAACAGGCTATTATATTTCATGTAGCATTTGGGAAAAAAATATTATTGTATTCTTGAATGTGGAATGATTTTTTTTTTAAATTGAATGAATTTTTATTCAAACATCATTGCCGTAGTAACATTTATATTCTGACAAATGAACTGAAAACCAATATACTGGAACTTTATTGAAATGAATTCCCTGTTATAAAAGATATGGAAAGTTGTTAAATCTGATGAATAAACGGAAAACATTTCCAAAAGTGAATAAATAATAAATACTGATTCCTCTGGTTCTCCATGAAGGATTATGTAGAAAAATCAATCGATCGTTGTAATGTTTTTGTTTTTGAACTGGTTGAACACACGGTTGATACTGCAATGAATCATCTTGTTCATCAACAAAGACTGATCGATTTATGATAGAAATTACGGGGCACGTTGCAGATACTTGGAGTGAGGGAAAATAATTCTGAATTGGTCAGAAAATTACCGAAAAACACAGTAAACGATATGCACTAACTGTGTTTTTCTGTGAGAAGTTGCATATACTGTGTTTTGTTATAGGCTCTGTATCGAAGGCAGGACAGTTACTGTGTTAGGGCAGAGTGATAACTTCGCTATTTATGAACCGATTATAATTTTTCAAATACAGAAATGCATAGCAAAACACAGTTACTTTGCTTACGTTATAATCTCAATTTTGTAAAAAACGTCGGTTACTGTATTTTCGCTTAGAACAGCCGATGTGCTCTCTCACCCGCAGACTTCAAAAAAAGGAAATATAGATGGGTATAGAAAATGTCTGACATGGCCAACAAAAATTTGAAATATATCTACATGGCAAGGGTGTGTGTGTGCATCTCGGGGAAAACAATTTTTGATCGACGTGTATGTAATTGGAAAGGTAAGAAGAAATACTACTTTTTATTTCCTATGAGTAATTTTGTATCGAGACATAAATTGGTGAAACAATTATCCGTGAAAGATGCGCGGAAATGACAGAAATTTTGAATTATCCAGTTCACCAATAACTAATTCCACTTTTGCTCCAGCGAAAATGAACATGTCAAAATTGGATAAAATGCGTTTAGAAATGGAAAAAACTTCCTTATCGGTCACGTTACAGTATCTGACCACAACTGAGCATTATTTGCTTTCAGCAAGCGAAGTATAAAGGGAATATAATCATAACATTCATCATAGGATTTTAACTGGAAAACCTAACCAAGAACTTGTGTCAATTGAATTGAATGATTGACAAAATGTAGAATTTTATTTTTTCTGTAAAAACAAAAAAGCCGCGACTCAAAAATGGACCAGAAATTCGGAAAAATAATAGATGAATCGTTTAAAAAAATATTTTTGAGAAAAAAACGAATTTTGACAGACTTCGGCCATCAGGTAAATTTAAATTCTTAGTGAAGATTGGATCCTTAGTTTTCCGCCCCTCCCACGGATCAATATATAGCGCGATTATAATATGCCAATAGCTTCAATTATGTTTCATGAACCACCTTCGATCAATGTACTGAACACCCTCATATCTGCAAATCAATATTCCATTTTTCAGATCGTGGCCGGCACTGAGATCACGAAATGGAGGACAGCTGCATCATCAGCAGTTGCAACAAAGTACATTTACGGAGAGAAGCTGAGTTCGAACGGAAAAATTTTAGCTATTGTTGGGGCAGGTGAACAAGGGAAAATACACGCGGAATGCTTCAAGCATTTCTTCAATTTTGAGGAAGTGAGTGTTAAAATGTTTCGTCTTGAATAATGACTCAGAGCGATGCTGTAATGTGAAACAATAACTTCTAGCGCAATATCGCCAGTTTTTAGCCGTACAATGGACTGTTTATATAGAAGTGAAAAACATAATTTTCCGCTCAATATTTGAAAGGTAAAGCTGAATTTTCTTTTAAATAGCCACTATGACGGTTATTCCCTTTTTTCGGTGGGAAATTCAGTCGATTTTATTGCTGAAAACTGACGGCATAGCACTAGAAGTTGATATTTCATATGATAGCATTTGCTATGGACATTTTATTTGACTCTCTTAAAAGTATTTTCGGCTCGTGGTCTATGAAACTCCAACAAAGAAGATGGTTCAAGTTCTGATTTGGATAGTTTTCAACGCCATTTGTCCGAAAAGTGCACCTTTGGTAATGGTAATGAATGAAAAAAAAATTTTTGAATATGAATTAAGCCAAAAAGGTTAAACACACAAATCCATAATTTGACATAGCTAACGAATTTTGTTGTAGATGCACGACAATCAGTCAAGAAAAAACAAAAACACTTGAAGAACAAAGCGTGATAAAGATCAATAAATCAATATTTAGTTTGTAAAGTATAGGAAGTGACTTGAATAATCTATCATTCTTGTTCTTATAAAGACTTTAGAAGCCGCTTCCTATATGTTTGATATGCTGAAAATATTTATATTTCAGGTTTCCACGAATAAAGTTTAACAAATGATACTTTCCTTTTATAGATATTATTGAAATTTGACTGCAGTTTTGTTCAAAAAATGAGTACAGAACAGTCTCCTTCAGTTGTGTGTATAAGTATGAAATCGGATTTCGACTAGACATTTTGAAAACGTTGTTCAGTTTGATTTGAAAACTGAATTGAAACATTTGGTTGGAACCCAATTTTTTGGAGTTTTTGCTTTGACTACTGCCAAAGTTGATAGGTGCAAAACAGAACGTGAAAAGTGAAGTGATGTTTATGTTTGAGCAAAAACTAACTGCAACATCGAATTTCAATTATAAAGAACGCAAATTTGAATTCGCAGGTATCAGTTGATAATCTTGTTCCAGGTTCGCATATGGAATCGCACTACATCGAGGGCCAAGAGTTTGGCGGAATTTTTGAATAAAAAATACGCTACCGACATTTTCAAAGTCTACGAAAGTACTGAAGAGTGTGTCAGAGAAGCAGATGTTATAGTGTCCTCGACCAATTCTTCGGAGCCCATCCTGATGGCAGATTGGATAAAACCTGGAGCCCACATCAATGGTATGTTGCAATAACGAAAACGAGCATCGGCAGTATAAAAAAAAACAACACAGAAAAAAATCTGATTGTATAAGGCGCCATTTTTTCGAGATCATAATCGTAGTACCCCTAATTTCCGCTAGGTGACACAACAGAAACGCTGTTTAGCTAGTCTTGTTTTGAAGGTATGGTGACACCTAGCGAAAAGTAGGGGTAATGCATTCATGATCTCTTTCAAGACGCACTTTATACATGGACGGCGTTATGCAGAAAGCTACCAACCCTCAATAGTGACGAACTGAGATAATCAGCTCTACAGTTTTAATTGATTCAAAAAATCTGTAGGTCGTTTAGCTACTACTTTGTAACTTTCTTGGGATCTGAGATATGTCGTTTGATACCTTAGGTATGTTTTAATATTCCAAATATAAAATAGAGGTCCCTCTGGGCATATAATCAGGTGGGGCTTGGTAGGTTTCCGCAGAATGAAGAACGCGTATTTTATCACCCAAATACGCACCCAACCCAATATTTGTTGTATTGTGGGTTGGTAGCTCTCTGCATAACTCCGTCCATATATATTTACTTGAGCTCGTTTGATTTTATAATTTATGAGTTTGCATTTTTCTGTCACTGAAACCTAAGATGTATAAATTTGGGTGTTTCATTTGGGATTCCAAAAAAGGAGCAATTTCCTGTGGAGCAGAAAATGCTATAAAAACTAAATTCAATCGCAAACGTGATACCATATGGACCCCAAAACTTTCACATTGATACCTGGAGAAACCAAAAAAAAAGTATGGATCTGACCATTCGGTGACAACGAAAGTTTCAAAGGCGAGCCTGAATAGATTTACACCTGGTATACATGTTTTGCAACTTCAACATAGAATTTCTCATTTTTGTACATATATCTTCATGCCGTTTGAATTCTGAAATACTGTTACCACAATTGATAAGCTATGCTGAATTATGACTAGAATCTGCTCAACACAATTTGAGAAGTGAATTCCCTCATATGGAAGTTTCCTTCATAATTGAGATTTCACTTTATAGTATATAAACGAGATAAAACACATTATTTGTCACGTTTAGGTAATGTAATCCCGGGAGCCCGGAATAAAAAATCGTTTGGGATTTTGAAAGGTCAATCCCGGGATTTTCGGGATCTGAAAAAAGTATATTGTTTCTCCGATTTCTCCTGAATCATTGAAAGAAATATTAGAGGAGGAATTGGAAAGAAACAACTAGTTGCGAAATGAAAAAGATTGTCCCGTTGGCATCAGTTCAGTGAATATGATTAAAAGAAAAATGATTCTTTATGAGAATGGAGGGAGTTTTGGGGCAAATCGCTTGACAGCATTCAATCTCCTATCATAAATTCGACCAACTAGTGTCTAATCAGGAGCATTTTCTGCCGCTGGTACATTGTGCACTAAAGTAAGGAGCAGATTGAGTGATGATTCTCTGGATACGCTTTTATTCCTGAGGAGTTACTTCCAGAACCAGGACTGAATATAGATTACACCAAGAAACTATCTAATTTTTTTTTACAGTTCTTTGTAGCAAACCAGAAATTTTTATTCAATATTATCAAGTTTCAAGTTTTATTTTTCATTTATATATGGATTATTATTTGATTTTATTTATGTTTTGATTAAAACCAAATTCATCATATGAAGTTTTAACAGTTTTTCAAGTGAAAAATGGATCCCGGGATCGAAAAATTTCGATCTCGAAACCCCGAAACACTGATCCCGGTCTGGGATTACATTCCCTAGTCACGTTATACCTGCGCGTTCTACTCTGGACCTCTCAAATAAGGCATTATTCAGAAGAAAATCAGAAAAAATCGTTATTTTAAAAATGCTTGGGGAAAAAGTTGTTTTAGTTTTCAAATGAAATCACCTCCAGAAATTCGTCTTCACTGAACGGAGTTCTTCTAACTTTCCCAATTTGATGTGAAACTGACCCGAATTCAACTCAACTATTCTCATAATGTATTTCTCATATCAAGTTAGAGGATCTCCATACCAAGAAAGGTGATTTTCTGGAGGTGAGTTTTTTTTCAGTGCAATAAGATTTTTACTGCACTCATCTGTAGGTGTTCAATAAAGTTTTGGTTTTTACATGAATCTAGAAAAAAATATTATATGAAAATAGTGCCAAAGGTGTTTATTGTAGACGTACTGTGCAACGAACACTTTTTGCACTTGTTGCATAAATAAACAATTTCAGCTGTCGGTGCGGGAAAAACCCATCACAGCGAAGTAGAAGAAAAACTGTATTTCCAATCTGACGTATACATTGACCACTGGGAGGGAGCGAAAACAGAATTGGCAGGATTGGAGAAAGCTGGTGTAAAATTCAAAGGAGAAGTGGGAAGTGTTATACTGGGCGAACTGAAGACTGAAGACAAAAATCGAGTTACGATTTTCCAAAGTTTAGGTGAGACTAGTATCATCTCATTTAGTCAAGGATTGATCTATTCGCATGCAACATATGATCCCGAAAGCGATATAACATGATTATTTTGTGGAGAGAACTATTTTTGGCCTTTCCAAATAAAAAAAGATAACACTATGAAAAAAGAAATATATGAAACACATTCAAACATGCTCTGTTGATAGGTGAGTACGTGTATTTCATTCAAAGACGTTCGATTCACTCAAAAAGAAGAAGAGAAAGTCTATCTAAAACAGCTACTGCCTTGACTATGGAGCAACGGGCGATGAATCACATAAGTAGGGCATAATGTAGCTGTTTTAAATAGACTCTTCTATTTTGCAAATTAAACAAAGGTTTATGAATAATATACACACGCACCTATAGAGAGAGAGTATTTGTGAATCCATTGAATTTGATTTTCCACCAAAAAAGCAGGTAATGAAAATAATACATTTTGCGTAAAATCATACTCGATATTGCCCTGGGTATTGTAGAGCAAACAATATAAACTTCCAGTGTCGCCCAACATGCTCTGGACAATGATAACAGAACTGGTTAGAGAGAATCTGAGAATTATAATGTGCATGACACTAGGCTATTCGATGCATTTGAGAATCTGAAAAAAGCAAAATGTAACAATAGCATGAATGGTGACAAAGGACCTACCCTTTATAGCCCGCTTTTTAGTTTATTGTTGGGAAATTGATCAGAAGAAACGAAGTCCACTACCTGAAATTGAAAGTATTTAAACAGCTAACCCTAGTTTTTATATTCAATACCAATTGTTTTCTCCTGAAGATGCTAACCTTGTTTACAAAAACTTTCAACTTTTACACCGAAGGTTCCAATCTCTCTGTGAAGTGGCATTATTGTCCTTCCTTTAGGACAATTTTGTTTCGGAATTATTAATTTCATACGTTATTTTCGCTATACGCTGTTTTTTTTTGAAAATATCACTTTCGGGCCCGAATCCGAGAAATTATGTAGAATGGTTTTGATTTTAGAAGGATAATGTAAAGGGTAGGTTTTTCTTCATCAGGCTGATTGAAATGATTACTGTTTTCTTAATGTGAGAGTAGAAGATAGAGTAAGAGTCAAAGTTTGCTTTATGGACCAAACATGAAGAGAGCCGATAGATCGATTCATCTAGGGGACCATATTGACCAGGAGGTGGTGACAGGTGATGTTCTCCCATTTTACACTGCATGCCTTTTGATGGCTTGATAATTAACCCTAAAATATGAAAAAAGACAGACACTTCATAAGGAAAAAAAAGAATTTCTTTTCGTGGGGAATTTTCGTGTTTTTCCATTTAATATTTCAGCTTTTAGTGAATAATATTTACTACTACAATACAAAGTAGCGTGCAAGAAAAAGTCACGAAATTTTTCGAATGTTTGCTAGATTTAAAAAAATTATGTTCTTTCAATTTTTTCACAATGTTTGTGTATGTATGTTTGGGCTGTAGCTACATGCATGCAATTTACGTCAATAACTTGAAATTTTTATTAATGAAATCCAAAACGGCATGCATATCAAAAACATGTAAATTCCCCACAAAAAGAAAAATATTTTTCCTTATGAATGGCAAACGCACGGCTGTCTATTTTTCATATCTTAGGGTTAATTATCAAGCCTTAAATAGGCATGCAGTGTGAAATGGGAGAACGTCACCTAACACCACCTCCTGGTCTATATAAACACGTACTCTCGTTTTCATTGTCTGCTGAACAATCTGAAATTTAGCGATAGAACAAAAAACTTGCATAGATAGTAGCAATTTCCACTGAAATTTCGTAGGTATTTTCCACTTATCGTATAGGCATTAAGAAAAGTTAACACTCATTGGTGTTTGTTAGGAAAACACTCTGTACAAATGAAAGTATTATACTTACGACAAACATACAGACATATTGGTACCTATCGACCCTCGAACTACTCACTAAATTTGTCAATTCTCCGAGTAAAAATATACAAAACGTATCTAAGTATGCCGCTAGTTTGGTACCGTTTATCTTCCACTCACACTCACTCACAGATGTTGAAAGCGAACTGCTCAGAGCTTGCTGCTTGCTACCCACTTGACACTTGCGGTTGTTTACATTCGCAAGGGTACTTTGAAGAGGGGGAAACGAAATGTGTTTTTTGGTGTCAAAGTCTGGTTGGAAAAAAACTGTCATTTAAATAAAAACAAAATTATTGGTGGCTACAAAAAATCAACATATAGTTCAGAAAAAAACTTGTTCTACCTCCCAGAGAGGATTCCTTTGAACTATACACAGTGGTCCAATAAACAGATTATACTTGGCCCAACCTGTTGAAAACGAATGAATAAGAGAGTGTGTGGTGTTTGATCAAAAGAAGGACGAACTTCGTGTGTTCGAACAACAGAAATTTGATGTGAAAAATTGTGAAGTTTTACAACAAAATGGACCTGTATCTCCAAAAATATACGAGACCGCCGAAAATTTCATTCGAATTTTTGTAGAGGAGACCGAATTACGTATGTTCCCTTAAAAACAAACAAAAAAAAGGTGCTCATAGCGACCGAAGTATCACCTTTTTCTACATTGTTTTTGAACTACACCTTTTCCAATTGTAATTCAGATAATATAAGATGTTATTCAGAAAATATCAATTGAAATTCATATTAGTCAAATTTTATTCGGAAGATATCAATTGTAATTCAGAATAATCAACTGTAATTCAGATAATATCAATTGTAATTCAGATTGATCAAATGTAATTCAGAAGATATCAATTGTAATTCAGATCTTGTGAATTGTAATTCAGAAGATATCAATTGCAATTCAGATCTTGTCAATTGTAATTCAGAAAATGAAGGACATGCAGACGTATACGTTTTGATCAGGAACACAAAAGGTATTCAGTACTGGCAAGACAATTCTGAGAACACTGAGAAAACACCAATAGGGAAAAAAATTGATATTTACTATTTTCCCACACCAGTCCTTCTGCATATTTCAGAGAAAAAGTGATTCTTAGACTATATAACGTATGGTTTGAGTGTCACACATGACCATATTACTTATGCATGAAAAAGTTGCAAAATATTATAGAAATGTTTATATTATATGCAGTGTTATCATTAACTTGTTAATAATGATGTCTTCATTCGGTTATCATTCCTACTTATATTATATTATAGCTTCAATAAGTTTGAATATGTAATATTTGGGTATTTTTTGCTACTATTCGATTTAATAATATAAATTAATGATATTTATTCATACAACACAAAGAATATACAGAAAATTCACAATTATAATGGACATATATGTAGAGAAAATAACTGATACACTGCGGCTGCCCCAAGCAAGAACACAGTAATTGTATTTCAGTGAACATGTGGGAAAATGGGCGCCGAAATCATTTCATTTCTGTTTCGGAAAATCGATTTTTTCATAATATGTTCTCCCCAGGAGCCACGCGTAAATTTCCCTTCATTATACTTCGAATCGATGTCCTTTTCAACCCTATTCGAGGCTTGGATGCGAAAATGGGGCACCAAAATCTGTCGCTATCTAACGGTCTGATTGTCTTCATTGAATATATAATCTGAATTACATTCGATATTTTCTGAATTACAATTAAAAAATTCCGAATTACAATTGACAAGATCTGAATTACAGTTGACTATTCTGAATTACAATTGATATCTTCTGAATTACAATTGACTCTTCTGAATTACAATTGATATCTTCTGAATTACAACTGATATCTTCTGAATTACATTTGAATAATCTGAATTACAATTGATATTTTCTGAATTACAATTGGAAAAGGTGTAGTAATATTCAAACTTTCAAACCTAGATCAATGCCTAGCATGACATGCCATAGCAGGTGAAATCGGTTTTAGACCAGTATGTGGTGACAGGTGACGTTCTTCCATTTTATACCGCATGCCTTTTTAAGGCTTGATAATTGACCCTAAAATATGAAAAATAGAAAGGTTGCTAGCAGCTGCGCGTGTACACTTCATCAGGAATTTTCGTGTTTTTGATTTCGGATTTCATTAATATACAGGGTGTAACTGAATAATTTAAAGAGGTGATTCCTCATCGAGAAAAAAAAATAGGATCTTTCATATAAAAAACCTTTCCTTGTTAAGATACAGCCCCAAAGGGGGTACATAAAATTTGTATAACAATTTGTTCCACAAGCACTAAAAAAGTTACAATATTGTATTGTGTATTGTAGGGGGGGGGTTTGCCCCCGGGGCTGATCTAAGGGATGCCGTTTTTGAGAGATCCTATCTTTTTTCGATGAATCATCTCCTTAAATGTTTCACACTTATTCAGTTACACCCCGTATTTTGTAACGAAAAGCAATAAAACACAATAATAGTACGGCCCAGAATATTGTTTCTTGGTGCAAATTTCAGGTATATTTTTTGCTTCTGTGACTCTTGCGATGGTAGCGTGACGATAATCGCAGATCACTGCTTAGTATTTTTTATATTGTTTCGTTATATCATTTCAAGTTATTGACGTAAATGGCATGCATGTAACTACAGTCCAACATACAGAAATTGTGAATACATTATTTAAATTCAAGCAAACATTCGAAAAATTCCGTGAATTTTTCTTGCACGCTGCTTTGTATTGTGTTAATGAATTTTATTTCAAGGAGAAATAATAAATGGAAAGACACGAAAATTTCCCACAAAAAGAAAAGCGTTTTTCCTTTTTAAGTGCACACGCTCCGCTGTCAAGAACCAGTCTATTTTTTATATTTGAGGGTTAATTATCAAGCCTTAAAAACACCTGTCACCACCTCCTGGCCTATTTGGTGAATGATTTTCGAATGATGATAGAAGATGCTTGATTTTTTGAATAGTTGAATGATGCAGTTGAGAAGTTCAGATGTCCAAGAGGCAGGTACTTCCATATCACAGCTAGGATAGAGGATAGTTTTTAGTTTTTGAACATTCAGAGTGGAGTTCTTGTATTAATAAAAAGGCTCTTATTGTGTTTTGTCTTCTTAAAGATAACAAAAGGAACCAGTTCGGACCTTATTTCGTTGATAAATGTGTGAGAAAATGCTGTGAGAAAATAGTAACTCACTGGGGATCAAGCCCTGAGGTACACTATTTTCAAGAGTGTAGTATGTCGAAGTAACAATACTCAAATAAAGCGCATATTTTTTTACAAAAACGTATACATTAACGTTGAAATATCTTTTGTGAGTATCTCGTCAGTGGGTTCGTGAAAACTTTGAGATCACTGGCGTCTTGTCTTAGACCCAGTTTCCTCCAACAATAGGTTGTTGACTATCGCCGAGAATAATGTTTTTTCCATAGAATTAATTTTTAAAGCAAAAATGTGCTTACGGATTCACTATTTCATCTGATTCAATACATTTTGCATCCAGATTGGGCCAAATGCTCTGTTTGTATAGCAGGATACCCCGATAACTTTATAAATGGTGTTGGAGAGTAGTTGAACAGTTCTTCCACCTTAAACATAATGAAAACGTGTGAAAAATTGACTAGTATGATCGCGCGTATTTGAACGAGGTTCGTTTTCTTTCTGTAGAGTTAGTACAATAACGTTAGAGTGGCTTGTTGAGTTCAAAATATGTTGTGTATTCCTAGATAATAACGTTGAAACTGAATTTCAATAATTTTCCAAAAAAAAACACGCATTTTGTCGTTTTGAATTGTAAATTACTGAAGCTACTTTACGGAGTTAGAATTACAAATTATGTCCGCCCCATTCAGGTAAATATCAGTTGTTGTTTAAGCTATGAACGTTAGTTTTTAAATATCTCTCGATGCAGACGTAAATCTTACAGCTTATCATGCAGATCATTTACTGACTCTTGCAAACCTATTTTCAAACAACTAGGTGTCATCTTCATAAAAAAAACAGCGATTTTCCGAATCATGCCACAAACCACTAGAGGAAAATATCATATAATCCAAGCGCGATACAGAGGTGATATAACGAAAGTTATAGGAAGCATCTACTACAATTAGTTGCCTAATCAAATACAAGTGTAGTCTTTGAAAATATTCAAAACTAAATCGAAAGTTATTATACAAGATATGTGCCACCATGGTACAAACGATTACCAAAGTAGCATGGAAGCTATTGTATAGCGAAACACGTGTCGCGGTTTTGTCAAACCATTATCAGTGAGGATCGAACAGAAAACTTTGATATTTTTAATACGGATTTTCATCAAGTATCGTTCGTCTACCTACTGAGAATGAATTGTTCATTTTGATTTATCTGACTGTCATCGGAACACATCTGTTTTTGAAAAATCATATTCCGATTTTTTTTCAGGGATGGGAGTTGAAGACTGTGCCATGGCTCGCTTGATCTTCGATAAGTATATATCGACTCCACACTGATTTATAGAAAATCTCAACACAATAATTATATTACCAGTACTGTCGAAATTATTTGAACCCCTAGAACGATCTAAATAAACCGTATTACTTCACCATTCGTCGTTTACTTCCGTTTCCAATCTAAAGGGTAATCTTTCATCTGATCAATTTCCGTGTACATCAGAAAATTTACAGTGAAAATTTCATGCATAATATGCTTTCACTGATATAAATAACAAAGGGACGAGATAGAAAATAAGACCTCTTTTTCGAATATCTTCCAGATCCGGAAAACTCCATTTTGTTCTTTATAACTCACATCTCAATGAGTGCCAGATGATAATATTTCTGGAAAATTGATCATATTCCATTGGCATTTATAGAAAAAATTACAGTTATGTGGAAATTCGTCTGGTCGGTGATACTTTACTCAAGGACTACCTGACTACCTTATAGTGAAGATAAGTCGGTGATTTATCCCTTTTCAAATCGAAAATTTTTCCACCATTGCTCTCCTGAAATATTATCAATCATCCTTTCCTTGGCATTTCCACCACGATTGATTGATCCGACTTGTACAAACAGGAGGCTACAACTTTCAAATCCCACAGTCCCAAAGATATTTTTTTCACCAAAAATACATAAACCTAGAAAATCGATGCGACCAATAGTCTCAGCAATGAATTCGCCTTCATATAATATTGCTGATTGGTTGAGGAAAGTATCTGAAAATCTCCCTATCGGTCCAACCGATGCGGGTGTTGAAAATTTTAGAGAATTCATAGAAAAAATTGAAGATATTAAATTGAATAAGGGCCGAAGTATTGGCATTGTTGCAAATAACTTGGCAAATGACACTGTTGGGGATTATATTCATCTCGCCAAGCTTTGTATGGATCAGAATTGTTTTAATATGGCGGCTCCTATTACCTGTTCATTGGTAGCTTCGAGACGGATGCCAGGAAAGAACTCAGCTACTTCCCAAGGGTTTGGATCAGATATGTTGATGTCAAATTTGCTGTGGTAGATATAAGGATAACCGACATTGAGAATGTCCTTTCAGCACTAAACAGCAGGTGTAAGAGTATAAAATTCACGTACGAAGTAGACAAAGAACAAAAGTTGACATTTTAAGATGTATTGGTCATAAGGAAAGAACAGAAAAGAGATAGATTAGGTATTTAGCTGAAGTGAACGGTTTTAACCCTGAGATAGTTGATTCAAGATAATTAGAAAATATAAATTTGGGGGAAACCCTTCGTAAATCTTCGACTTTTCGAAAAGATGAGATGAGAAAAAACTCACAGTAGTCTCACATGAAACTCAGTACACTACAAGACTTGAACAAATAGTCGATGGAGTAGTATGAAAATTGCCTGTGACACTTCTTATGAAATACAGCTCCTTGGTAATCCGAAAGGTCAATTAGACCAGTTTTCTATAGTCTATTTTTGATGGAGAAAACAATTGAAGACGAAACGATTTAATCGAAACCTCAAAAAATTAATAAGCTGTGGAATACTTCTTGAGAAGCCCGCAATTCGCGTTCATTTTGAAACGCGCAGTATACTTCCAAACCTGCCTCATACATTTTCAATCTCACGATGAATTTCTCTCAAGTTGTAATGGACTGTAATTGGTTCTGATTATATTTTTTGTAAAACTCCTTGCAATTGTTTAAGTCACCTTGTGTCATTCCGAACAGTAGGTATACAATCATTATTTTTCTAATTTGATCTTTCAATGTCAGTTCAAGAGTTAATCAAGACTGCCTTGCTATACACACGAATAGTCGAACACCGAAGATATTTATGTTTCAGCTGAAAACATTTTCGATCTGTTATTATAAATGACCATGGAAATGTTATTTACCTCTTTATCTTCCAATCAGTATAGGTAGATAAAGTATGTTTGTCACCATTCAGTCGAGGTTTTGCTGTGGTTAACGATATTATTTCCCAAAATATTCGGGCTTATCTCTAGAGTGCAAGAAAAGCAACAACCAGCTGATTCAAAATATACCTATACCTATAAAACGGGATTCATTTATTCAGTCTGAAACCAAAATTCCTGAGGCGCGTTGATAGTTCACCTCAGTACTATCCTCGGCAAGAATGTTACACATAACCGAAGATAAAGTAGTCAGTCTGTTAGACTGGGACAAAACGTTCGAAGCCATGGAAGTGGCTATGAAACGGGTGACGGAAAATAGAGTGTTTCAAAACCCTCGTGGAGCCACGAAAGTTCTGAACAAACCGGGTGTACTATTGACGATGCCGGGATATCTGGATGACGAGGAGTTTGGTGCACTAGGTTGTAAAATGATTACTTATTTCCCGGATAACATGAAACGGAAAACACCAATATCAAATGATAATGCGACTATAATGCTTTTCGACGATGTGACCGGTATAATCAAAGCTGTAAGTGTGCATGCATGCTATCTATTTGGTATTGAGCTGTAGTGAAAATTATAACCACTGACATAATGTAGATATGTGGTCAATCCTTTTTTTTTGGTTTTGTGATTGATAATGAAGTTGACGTCAGAGTCACATTTTTCTTGATTATGTTACAGAGAGAATTGAAACGAAATTAAAATCATTGCAGTTTCCATCATATACGTACTTTTCGTATTCAGTTTTATCCCAATATCAGAAGAAAAAAGTGCGTACCTATCTCCTTAAGTTTCCGACATCTCCGACATCTCAATAGTGAGAGTCGAATTTGATATATTCGGTATATCTATATCAAATTTTACAACATTGTATATCTCCATCAAGTGCTCTATATTTCAGTATAGGCCTATGAAAAGATCATAAACGTCTTTACAAAAATTAAAGCATTACCAAAACTGATACGCGACTTCAGAAAATGTAAATGTTGCATAGTAATAGCTGGGTATGGAAAATGTTTGAATTGGCTAATAAAAATTTGAAATATATCTACTTGGCATGGGTGTGTGTGTATCTCGGGAAAAACTAATTATTTTTGAACAACGTTCATGTAATTGGAAAGGTAAGGAGAAATACTCCTTTTTAAACGTGTTTTGGAATTTTAAATAACTTCCTTATTGGTCACGTTATCTGACCAAAACTAAGCATTTGCCTCTAGAAAGCGAAGTATTGGAAGTATATTTATCACAGTCATAATAGGCGTTTGTCTGGAATACCTATTCAACAACCCGTGCCAATTTCATGAGAAATTAGGAATTATTTTAATTATGAAGATTTACCTTTTTTATAAAAAATGAGCAGCGACTGAACCAGAGATTTGAGAAAAGCGAAATCAATTGAAAATTTACCAAAAAATAGTTTTGAGAAAAAACGAATTTTGAAAAGAAATGACTCTAAACGAACGATTTTAGTTTTAATAGATTTCGAATCCACAGGCAAATTCAAATTCTTAGTGAAGATTGAACCTTCAGTTTTCTAACCCGCCCAAGGTTCAATAGAGCCATTATAATATGCAGCTAGCTCCAATTATCATTCATTAATCACTTTCGATCAATGTACTGAACACCCTTATGATGTCTGTAAACTTCATTCTTCAGATAGTGGATGGCAATGAGATCACGAAATGGAGGACAGCTGCAGCATCAGCAGTTGCAACAAAGTACATTTACGCAGAGAATCTTAGTTCGAATGGAAAAATTCTAGCTATTGTCGGGGCAGGTGGACAAGGGAAAATACACGCAGAATGCTTCAAGCATTTCTTCAATTTTGAGGAAGTGAGTACTGGAATGTTTCATCTTGAATAATAAACTACAAGCCCATAACACTTCCTATTTACTACTTATACTTAATACAAGTTTTAAACAGATGTTTCTGAAGTCATATAATATTCCCTTTCGGAATAATGGGGAGGGATTAATAGTAATAGTCTTCATTTCCTCTTGGAAACGATATAACCAAACTATAAAGTTTCAGTGTCAAACGCGTATGTAGTGTTTGTGTATTTGTATTGAGATGAATAAAACTGAAAAATCATTCATTTATGATAAATAAAGTATAGTGTACTACTCGCAATAATTACTAGTATTATTGACTCGTGGAATCATCTGTTATTAAGGGGGTCAAATGAACCAGAATGATTCATGCTATATGAATGAACAACTTCTAGTCGGAGGAAAAACATGTTTGTATTCCGTACAGAAATATATTTTTTATGAAATCATAGCATCAATGTGATGAAAAAAAATTCTGCACGAAATACAAAAAACTTTCTTTCCTCAAGATCATTGATACTTGCACAAACCTTGAAACTTTCCTCTCGAATAACTTTTAGCGCTATATCGTCAGTTTTCAGTTGTACAATGGGCTATATTATATACAGGTGAAAAACTGAATTTTCTGCTTGAAATTCGAATTTACGGTTAGATATTCTTTCATACAGCCTTCTTCAAATTAATAGATCTTGAACAACTAACCTCAAAAAACCCATTGTCGAAAAAAAAAATAGAATTGGGAGCCATTACATTTTTTCAAGAAAAATTGATAAGTTTTCCTAAAGTTGTCTGGACTATGACCCATCATAAACAAGTTACGAAACTCGAGACCCACCTGTTACCAATATGAATAAGGGAATTTTTCAAATAAAAAAAAAAAAAATTTTCAATACCGATTAACTATGTTTCACCATTACAGTTTAGACATCAACTTCAACTCGAGTTAATTTCAATCTCAGTGCGTTTGATATGTCCAATTCATTTCGGTATTGAGGGGCCCACTGAAAATTTGCTCACGCCCACTATTGGGTCGCGTTCCATAGATTGGGAAACCCTGCTCTAGGGACATGATTTATGTTGGGTCATTTGGCCCATTTGAGAAGTGATTCCTGCTTGTGGTCTAAACAACTTCAACAAAAAAGATACAGGCGTGGTTCGAGTTGAGATGATACATCCAGCATATCATTCCTGATTTGGATGAAATTCGAAATATAGGTGTTTGTGAAGATACAAAACAACTTTATTATAAACAATCTTGAATAAAAAATACTTATTATTTTTTCGAGAATAGTGTCGAATTTTTATCCCATAGGCTATGATTTGCACAAAAAGGTAAATTGGGTTTATTAGTAAGTGCGCCTTTGGAAGCTCTGGTAATGAAAGAAACAACAGTTCTCGAATAAGAATACGTGCATAATTCGAGATGTCTTGCGAGAGGAACATTTTAAAAACAAGACGTGAAAAAATCAATAAATCGATGTACAGGTTTTAAATTGTAGGAAGTGACTTGAATATTCTATCATTATTATTATTCTCATTCTTATCGAGACCTCAGAAACCATTTCCTATATTTTATAAGCTGAAGATATCTGTTTCAAGTATTCACGAATAGAGTTTGAAAATTGTATAGTGTCACAAACAAAATCGGAATCATATGGTAGATTTCTTTCCAAAACAGAACGTGACTAATAAAGTGATGAGTCTAGGTGAGTCTCTTCAGCATTCATGTTTCGAGTCAAATTTCAATTATAAAGAACACTGTTGAAGTCCCTATGAGAAGAGAGAATAATAATAGGAAAAAGTAAAGTCGTTTCTTTACTAGACAAGTTGTAGGTACTGGTACCTCCTACTTCTGTGAACGATAGATACACTTGAAATCGTAGCTTTCAGTTGATAATCTTGTTGCAGATTCGCATATGGAATCGTACTACTTCGAAGGCCAAGAGTTTGGCGGAATTTTTGAATAAAAAATACGCTACCGACATTTTCAAAGTCTACAACAGTACTGAAGAGTGCGTCAGAGGAGCAGATGTTATAGTGACTACGACCAATTCGTCGGAGCCCATCCTGATGGCAGATTGGATAAAACCTGGAGCTCACATCAATGGTATGCTATAAAAAATTGAAACGAACATTCACAATAACGGCAGTATGGCAAAAAATAAAACTCAACACAGAAAAAACTTTTTTTCAAGATCATAATCGTAGTACCCCTACTTTCCGCTAGGTGACACAACAGAAACGCTATTTAGCTAGTCTTGCTTTGAAGGTGTGGTATCACCTAGCGAAAAGTAGGGGTGCTGCATTCATGATCTCTTTCAAGAGGCGCTTCATATATTGAGATCGAACTTCACTTTGGTAAGTTCGTTTCAAGATGCATAAAAACCATATGCATCTTGGTTCGTTTGACCTTATGATTAATAAGTTTGCAATTTTTTGTTGCTGAAATCTAAGATATATGATTCTGGTGTTCCATTTGGAATTCCAAAACTGAGACAATTTCCTTTGAAACAGGAAATGATACATACGAACACTTAGTTAAAGACAGTTAATCGCAAACATGATACAACAGAATCCCCAAAACTTTCACATTTATACCTGGGGAATCAAAGAAGAATGAATCCGTCAAATTTGGTAAAAAACACATCACTTTTAAGGGCGAGCCTGTATAAATTTACATCCGGTACACCATGTTTCACAACTTCAACACCAAATTTCTCATTTTGTATAAATCTTCATGTAGATGATCATTCTGGATACTAGCATTCAAATTCTGAAATACCCTGTAACCACAATTGATGAGCTGTCTTGAATAATGATTAGAAACTGCTCAACACACATACACAAGTGATTTCCGCTCCATATGGAAGTTTCCTTCCCAATTACGATTTGACTTTATAGCATATAAAACACTTCAGTTGTCACGTTCTACTCTGGGCCTCTCACGTTTAGCAGTATTCAAAATAAATTTAAAAAAAATCAGGTTTCAACCGAAAATTTTGAAAATTCCGAAGGAAAAAGTAGTTTCACTTTTCAATTTGAATCACCTCCAGGTATTCGCCTTCTCTATAAGGAGATCTTTTAATTTCCCAAATATGAAGTTAAACTGACCAGGATTCAACGGATTCATTCTGATGGTGCAAAAGGTGCAATACGATTTTTACTGTACTCATCTATCGATGTTCAATAAAGTTTTAGTTTTTATATGAATCTATAAAATTATCAAACGAAAACGATGACAAAAGTGTTTATTGCAGTCGACGTGTTGTGGAATAAACACTTTTTGCACTTGGGGGCCGTTCATAAAATACGTTCGCAAACAAGGGGGGGGGAAGGGTTTGGCTGAGTGTGACAAGATGGGACAAGGGGGGACGGGGGGTATACGGCAATGTGACGTTCGCCGTTTATTATTTTTTGACATGAGCGCTAGCCAGCGTGACCACTTTTGGTAGAAATCTACTTTTTTAGTAGATTTCTGACGAAAATTGAAAAATTTTGGTATGAAAGAAATCTTCTGTAGATTTTTTTAGAAATCTACATGTGCGACATCCTCTAACGAATTCCTAAACTCGTCAAATTTTTTAATCAAATCTATAGTGACTCCAGAATGGTTACATGACGATGTATTGGACGGTAGTTTTGAAGATGAAGAAGAAGATGGTGCAATACCGATTGTAGATATTATGGCCCATTTAGAAAATCCTTGGACCTCTGAATAATAGAAATATTATTTATTATTTATATGTTTGTTATGAAAGATATTTATTAATTTAGTTGGTATTTATAATAATAAATGAATAAATATTTTTAATTTTCAGAATGTGTGTACTATCATTTAGAATTTATCATACTCAGCAGGGGGGGTCTAAGTTTTTGTGACGAAATATTTCTAGGGGGGGTCACAAAAAGTGTGACACAGGGTGACAATGGGGGGGGGAGGGGGTCAAAAAAGCTAATTTTAGTGTGACGTATTTTTTGAACGGCCCCTTGTTGCATAAATATTGATTTCAGCCGTCGGTGCGGGAAAAACCCATCATGATGAAGTAGAAGAAAAATTGTATTTCCAATCTGACGTATACATTGACCACTGGACTGGAGCGAAAACAGACTTGGCAGGATTGGAGAAAGCTGGTGTGAAATTCAAAGGTGAAGTGGGAAGTGTTATACTGGGCGATTTGAAGACTGAGGACAAAAATCGAATTACGATTTTCCAGAGTTTGGGTAAGACTAGTATGACCTCATTTAGTCAAGGATTGATCTATTTGCATGAAACATGATCCCGAAAGCTATAGAACATGGTTATTTTTGTGGAAAAAACATATGTTTTTGGCTTTTCTTCGTCAAATAAAAACAAGGAAATACAAACCTCCTCTGAAAAAATTTACAAAAAAAATTAAACACGCTCTGTTGATAGGTATGTGTATATCATTCATAGACGTTTGACATATTCACAAAAAATAAGAGAGAGGCTACCTGAAGCAACGGTCTCTGAATCACACAAGCAGGGAAGTAGCTGTTTCAGATAGACTTTTCTATTATGTCAATGGATCAAATTGTTTGTGAATCTGTTGAACCCTTTTGACAGAAATCAATTTCTGGCTACAATCGTTTACTCCAAAGAAAGTTGAAAATGAAATAAACCTGACTCAGCTTGGCTTGATACTTTTTTGAATTTAGGATTCCAGTTATTTACTTCTGTTTGTGCATGATATTCGGAATATTTAATTTGGTGTGAACATCTATTTGGGAACCACAACTGTTGATAGTCAGTGCTGACGTAAAAAGTTCTTCCCTCACAGTACGTTTCACTAGGAGTCTCGACAAATGCGAGGGTGTTGCAATTCAACAAGGGATAAGCATTTTACGGGATTTCTTCAATGATTTCTGGATTTCCAAGATTTCGAGTGAATTTTGTACACCGGTTTTCCGAACTGTTTCACCCCTCAGAAAAATGCTCACGATTCGGTTGAAAAGTGATGACGAGAGGTTAAATCAGTTGTAATGGTGATGTGGTGGATAAAATCGTGTGCATTCCGATAGTTCTCCGGTGCAAAAAAGAAGTTAGAGAATGTGCCCCTCTTCCGACCTTCGAAGGGGCATAACTTAATAACGAAGAGCCTGCGTTTTGACTTCAGATCCGTGTTTAGGGGCTCAAAATGCGTAAGGTGGAACAAACATTTTTAAAAAAAACTTGATTTGCAGGAATATTTCCCTCATATATAAAATGTCCCATAAGAGCAATGCAATTATCGAAAACTTACAGCGGTAATTGCATTGTATCAAGTCACCATAACAACACATTTGAAACCGTATCGCTAGACGTCAGTAAACAACACAAATAAATGTCAGATAGACTTCAAAAATAGAAAAACATTTCGCGTTTAGGTGAGTACTCCATACAATCTATAGGGGAAAGTATAGAATTTCTTTATTCGTGAAATTTTCAAATAAATTACATTCGTGCATAAAAATGACCAGATAATTTTGCATTCAAGCGTGATATCTTATACAAATTGCATTCGGTTATTTTCATATTTTGTAGAAATATGAAAATAAACTCTCGCAATTTTTAGATATTATCGGTAATTTTTATGCACTCGTGCAATTATAACCGATATCAGACTTTTACCCTATTGATTAACCGTTTTGGTAAAAGTAAAAGATAGAGTAAGAGTGAAAGTTTTGTCTATGAACCAGGCATGATGAAGACATCCGATAGATCGATGGATTCATCGATTGGACCATTATGAATCCTAATCTAGTTTTCTTTGCTTGCTGAACAATCTGAACTTGAGCGATAAAACAGAAAACTTTCCCATTCGTGGATAACTCGTGCACTTCGAATAACAAGCAATTTCCACTGACATTTTCGTAGGTATTTTTCACTTATCATATAGCCATTAAGAAAAGTTAATTCTTATTGGTGTTGTCTAGGACACACTCTGTACAACTGAAATTATTATACTCACAACCACTCAGAGAGATTGGTAACTATCAAGACTCGGACTTATTATAATAATAAATCTGTCAATTCTCCGAGTGAAAATATACAAAACGCATCTAAGAACGCCGCTTGTGCGGTACCGACAACCATGCACTCACACTTGACTCACAGTAACTCACAGATAGATTGATGTTGAAAGCGATAGTGTACTGCTCACAGCTTGCTGCTCGCTTGACACCTGCGGTTGTTCACATTCGAAGGGTACTTTGAAGAGGAGAAAATTACCTTATATATATATATATATATATATATATATATATATATATATATATATATATATATACATTCATAAATAGTGTAAATATGAAATATAAAAGCAGTATATACTCACATGAGAGTCACATAATATACAAGGGAATTATATGGAATGAAAGCAATACTCAATTGTTTACATTGCTTTTAAAACATGTTTAGTTCATGGATCAGAGTTTGTAGGGTAGCTTATTATAAAGTTCGAAATTCAATAATTTTTTTTTTATTTAACCCACCTGCATTTTGGCAATTGAAAATCATCTCCAGTGGCGAGCCGAGAATTATAACAATGTGGGCCAGAAACTTTATAAATGATTTTTCTCCTTGAATGCATTTCAATCAAGCTCTGAAGCAAGGAAATGGTAGAGTTCTTGGTCCCCTGGTAGACCATTTTACACTGCATTGATAATTAACCTTAAAATATGAAAAATAGGCAGGTTCTGGCAGCCGAGCCTATGCACTTCATAAGGAAAACCCCTTTTTTTTGGTGGGAGTTTTCGTGTTTTTCTATTTATTATTTTAGTTTAAAATATTATTCACTTATACAATACAAAGCAGCGTGCGGGAAAAAGTCACAGAATTTTTCACAATTTTTTTAAAATTTTTGTATGCTGGCTGTAGCTATTTACGTCAAAAACTTGAAATGATATATATTAATGAAATCCGAAATGGCATGCAAAAAAAATACGAAAATTCTCCACAAAAAAAGCGTTATTTCTTTTGAAGTGTACACGCTCGGCTGCCAGAAACCTGTTTATTTTTCATATTTTGGAGTTAATTATCAAGCCTCAAAAAGGCATGAAGTATAAAATGGGAGAACGTCACCTGTCACTTCCTGCTGGTCTATGAACGAAGGCTGGCACTGGTCTCTATATCCTGCCCCTGCAACTAGTGTGATTGCTCATTTTTGAAGCCTGAATATTTTGATACAGAACAAATCGAGTTACCGCACAGAACCGTGCCATAGCTGATCAAGTAATGAAAAAGTCCAAAGAAAAAAAATATTGCATGTCCTCTTCACGCTTTTGTAGTAAACACCCCCCATGCACTAACTGAAAATAAGTCAAGGATAAAATGGTAATATATAGTATTATATAATTATACATACCTGTCAAGAGAATGTATTGTGTTTTACCTGACTTGTCATCGTAACACATTGTTTTTTATAAACAATATTTTGATTTTTTCAGGAATGGCAGCTGAAGACTGTGCCATGGCTCGATTGATCTTCGATAAGTATGAATCGAATTCCCAGTGATTTATAACAAATCTTAATATCCGAATTACAGTACTGTCGAAATTGTTTGAATCCTCAGAACGATCTTAATAAATCTTATTACGTCATCATTCGTCGTTTTCTTTCTTTTCAAATCTGACCTGCAATCTTCCAATTAATTCATTTCAACACTTTCCAAATAACGAACAGTGGTGCATATAGTAGTTTACCTAACAAGTGCGAAAAGTGATACTTTTTAGGTACACTATTTTTTCTACTAGCGTGCGGAAATAAAACAAATGTAAATATAGGGAAAAATTCATTATTGAATGTATATCAACTAATTCATTCATTCTTACCACTTTTCTTCGGGATTGAAGGCCGTCGTTCTTTCCTGACGTTTCGCTAGCGCGAGTGGCTCTTCAGAGGCTCATTCATCTTGACTATCATTCCGATGAATAGTTCTTTTTCCAGAAGTGTCAGAGAGTATGTATGCTTTTTTATTTTTGCTCAAGTTACCAAAAGTTTTCAAAAGGACTCTGTGATCAAATATTGTCGAATTGTGTTTTGAAAAAGGTTAACGCCTGCTTAGCGAAATCTGTTCGAGTACATATACGATTTCAATGCTGTGAATATCCAAAGCTATTATTCATTGAACTTGTTGAGCGTGCTGGTATTTTAATAATGGAATTGTTACATGACCCAGTTTGATGCGTATCATGGCCAAGGAGCTGAATTTTGCAATCTATACTCGTATACCTGATTCAGCTTGTTTATTTAGTAGTGAATTCAGTTGTTTTTTATGTTGGCGAATTTTCTCGTGGGTTGTATCGTTATACCCCGTGTGCACCAAGTTCAATAGGTTAGAATATGTGCTGCACATCCCTGATTTTCGAAATTTGCTCAGTTAATGACTTGAGTGTATGATAGGTAATTTAATATATTTTTTTAAATATACACGGAAGCATTTGCTTAAATGCTGAATTTTGAAAACTATGGCAATTAAGATTTCCAAACAAAGGAAATACTTTTTAAAAACTTATTTTTTTACAATTATTCAGTGAACCTTTTGGCAGAGCCTTCGGTTGCACAACTAATTGAAGTCAACTTACTAACTATATTTGGAAAATAAGAGTTTATATATTTAGGAGTAAAGTTCAATAAGCCATCAACTATAAAAGCGTTAAATTGTTATGGCCCTTATCTAAGTAACCTTTGACATATTTATAGAAAACTGCTGCACGGCGTCCCTTTGATGCAGTTACATAACTTGGCAATGCACGCATTTCGGTAGATTGTACCTGGTGCAGGAGGAATATGTTGATCATTTCCAGAATGTAAAATTAGAAAACTCAAAAATCGAACATAGGAACAATATAGTAGAAAACTGAGCCAAAATACAGGTTTATTTTGATTAGTTCAATCGGGTGAAAACGTCTAGTGCATTTAATCGTTGTGAAACTCTATAGAAACAGTCTTGCCTTCAACTTTTTCATTGGTTATCCACATTGAAGGCGAGTTACTAAAGCGCGGCAGATTAATATACAGGAGGATACCTTGTACCCGGTTAAGTACTTCCACCATATATGAGCCCTATATATATATATGGCCGCCCTTCAAGGATAAAGGATCAGAATAGTAAAAAAAATTGATCATCTGAAATTCTCGAGCGCGTCAAATTAAGTTAGGGTGAGTTAGTTACATCCTGAAACGTGTATATTCCACAAATCTGATAATTCGAGAGTGACCTAAAGAAGGAGGAGGGCTACAGAGTTGTAAAAAAAGTCATCTCAACATTCTCGAGAGTAATTCAAGAATTACAAAAAAAAATATAATCTGACGATTTCCACAAGCCGAAGTGATAAAAATTCAATTGAAAATTTAATTGCTTTTAATAGTTTTCTTATAAATACAAGTATTCTACTGAGAAAACATAAACTTTTTTATTTGCATGCTTTCTCCTGAGCTTTTCTATTAATGAAGTTCAATGACTTAAAAAAAAATGGATTGGACAGAAAAGGCGAATCCCTCCAGACAATCGGCAGATTATGTGACTGCAACGTCTAGGGCGTAAAGATGAACCATATATATCTTAATCTGACGCGCTTGTGTATTTCAAAATGACGATTTTTTTTTCACATTCTATTAACAGCCGCGAGTCTGCTTCACATCCAAACCGTCAGTTCATTATATAAGAGCTTTTTTTTAGGTTCACTCAACATCCCTTCAGAAAATCTGACGCGCTCGAGAAAAAAATATTTTATTTTTTTTATTTTCAACCCTTACGTACGACCACCCCCACCATGGAACCAATCAGATTAACATACGAACATTTTGAAAAATATGTATGACATTGATGATATCAATATCTAACGCGTTCGAGTATGTCCATGCAATAGATGAAAAGGTATACATTAGGTATATAACATTTTTTTTATCATCTAAGCTTCGCAACCCAATATGTCTCTATGACGCTCGAGTAAATCCCGATTTAGCATCGTGGGCTTTCCTACTAAAAATAATCATGTAAATATGAATTTTAGACCAGTATTTTGCGTCCGTTCTAGTTCAATCAGCTGGTTTGGGGTGGGAGTCATGTGAGCGATGTCCAGCTAATCAATAATCAAATAAGACAGAATAGTATATAACATACCAAGCCATAAAGTGAATCAAAAAACCGTTTAAATTTTGCCGAGGTCTGCATATCTATATTATTTCACAAGCATTTGGAATAATCTCATAAAATGAACAAAAAATAATTACTTGTGGGAATAATTCTAATACAATTTTTGTAAGAAGGCATTTCACGTCGTCGAACTTCATGAAGCTTCCACAAATATGCAATTGTTGTCTTTCTTTGTAATTATTGTCATTTGCCTAGGTAGAAGTTGGAATCTGTTTCACAATTCAGCGTCGATGTAATAAATGCCCTCGTCATGTCAGTCATATCTCTTGGATTTCAGTTATGTTTCACGAGGATTGTTGCAAATGAGCAAAGAAAGTGGATACCTATATTATATATGAGACAGTGTGTGGTAACAGTAACTCGGTATTAGCTTGTTTTGTTCAACTATTCATTATTGTGTAACAGGTATCAAAATAATTCGTGAATTACGCTGAGTAAGATGACGTTTCGTCTTCTTCTGAGTGAATAATTGCTCACTGAACCTGAAAGTAGGTTAGCACAGTTTTGACTGATTGTCAATGTAAACGATTGATTTTTTTTTCACCACCCTCATGTGTGGTAAAACCCTCTATCGTCGTATCAGGTCCTATTTCGACAACCACTTGGTGCGATTTATAACTCATTCAAGGGCCTTTCCTCATTTAGTAGTGAACATATACGTTTTTGATAATAAATATAACCAGAAAAATATACACTTTCATCTAACGGGCACAAATGATTGATCTAGCCGATATTTACGGCTTTTGTAACCTTTCACCCCTCATTTTTGTAAATTGATAGGTATAAAGAATTGATATTATTGTACAGGCCGTAAAATATCTCATCTTTCCCTATATGTTTTTTGAACGGGAAGAGATATTATGATCAGACAAAGTTTACGATGAATGACGTCATTTTTATTACTTAACCTATATAAAGTAAAAGAATATTTGTTGTTGTTCCACACGTAGCTGAGTGGGAGCTTTCAGTTTTTTTTTAATCGAAAGGGGAGCCTTGTGATACATCGTTTGATTGATCTTTAAATTCTCTATCAAACACTACTTTATTTTTGAGTAATAGCAATAGTAGCTTTATTGTCTATAAGATCATTTACATGATATGGAACTCTTCAAACAAGTATTGTTTCGAGGACAGTTGTTATTGATTATACAATATAAATGAAATAGAATACAAATGAACTTGGTGAACTTTGCTGGATAAAACAGAGGTGCCAAAACACTGGTCAAAATTCAGATACTCTTGCACAGAAAAAAATGAGCTATGTTAAAGCAGTTTTTTTCACAGCGTGTTATGAACAATATCGCTTTGGTATGTTATTAATCATTGAAGCAAAACTATTAGCGAGTAGTTAAACTACGAGTTTTCATTAATTTATTTATACGTTATCAATACAGTCATGTACTAATGTGAGATAATTCATATTCAGTCTTCAGCGGAACACGAATCGAAGACACCCCTCTTTCTCATTCTATGAAATTCTTTCTCAATATCGTAGTTCCTGGAAAATAAAGATTCATAAATCCGAATGATTCATATTATAGGGTGGATATGTCAAGATTTATTGTCTATATAGTTCCATTGATTGAATTGTGGTTAGTGGTAATGGTAGGGTAGTGAAAAAAATGCATGCTATGTAGATTGATCAAATTAGTTTAGATCGATTAGATGGGATTATTTCTCTTTATTCCACATTGAGTTTGCAGCAGAAATAGCTATTTATGTAACAAGTTGAAAAAAGTTGCATTTTGTTCATCGAAAGCGATTCCATGCGAGTTATACACAATACTTTTTCTATGGCTATAACAGATGATAGGGGAATAATTTAATAAATAACATGATCTATAAATTCCATGTCATTCAAAATTTCCATTCAGGTACAAATTTATAAGTAAATAGAGCTGTCATTGCTTGAAATTTGAAACTTCACGGAAAACCTGTTCTATTGTGTGATATAAACAACAACTGTAACATAATTGTTTTTATCTACACCCGTACTCTAATAATACACTTATATGCCCACAACCCGTTTTATAATGAAATCCATTACGATACAGATTTTCATTACGATACAGATTTTCAACCAATATTTTTCAATCGAGCATGATGTACAAGCTTTGCATTTTGACGTTTGTCAAGTCAAAATCAGTAGGTATTGAATTTTTGAAGAATTTAGTCAATTTTCGATAATCGAATGAAACTGTCTTTCAGCAGTGATATAGAAGAATTACCAGCGACTCCTCCACAGATGTCTTAGACAAGAAAAGAATACAATCGAAAGGATTATATTCTTCATTGGACATATGCAACACATATGTTTTTATTTTCGACCAAATCGATTGGGCTATCATGGCCGAGTGGTCAATGGCGAGGGCAGCTATTATAATCGTCCGGGTTCAAATCCTGACCTCGGCAGGGATTTTTTTTTTCTTTTCATCTCTCATTGTTGTATTTTCCGTGGTTATACCATCAATTATAATTTTGTAGAATTTTTCAAAGAAATACAATTGATTACCTACTATTATTGTGTTCAATATAAATACCTAATAATATAATATTTTTAGTTCTTCATTATTTGTTGGGTGTAGATAAAATAGCGTATGCAACTCTCATGTAATGGTTATTAATACACTCGCATAAACCATACGAAACTAACCTTCGGCTCGTTTCGTATCCCGGTTTATGCTCATGTATTAATAACCATCATTACACGATCGTTGCAAAATATACTATTATCCACGATACACTCATAACGGTATGCTACTCGTTAGTTCCAAACGCGTCCAGTTCGCGCAGATGACGTGAGTGCGAAGCATATCGGGGTTGTAACTTCGTAGACTTGCCTAAATTCAATTTGAATTTCTCACAAGTTCTCTGTTATGCTGTGAAGTTTAAGAATTATTACCAAATTATTTTCAAGAGTGGTTTTCAAACATTTTTAATTAGCTTTTGTCAATTTAGTGTCGTATTCGAAGCTTCAATAATTAAACAAAAATACGAGTAGGTAGGTATATAACCAAGAATCCCTGGTTGAGCGGTTTTTGGTTGTAATAATTACAAAAGAGTGACAAAAGGGACCAATATTAAGTATTTTCAATTCCCAAAGAGCAAAGAACTAACGGAAACCGAATTTCAGAAAATGAATGGAAATACATTATCCAGAGTAAAAGTTATCTTCAAAACTTTAACGCAAAGAACCATAGAAAAAATAGAAATAGAAAACCCAATGCCATACGATGCATTACATTGTTTTTGTAGAACAAGGACCTATATAAGATTGCGGGAGATTAACAAACAATTTTTCATAATTTGAAAAACAGGATGGAAAAAAATTATAAGTTCGTAAATCAACGAAAGAAAACTCGATGAATTACCAAAATAGCTTCTCATTTTGTAGCTCGTCATATGTCTTGTTACTTCAAATAATTAGAATATGGAAAATTTGACTCATGTGCAATTTATCTTTTTTGAAAACGAAAGTACTTCAATAAATATGTATTTTATTACCTAGCCGATTGAATTTGTCAAAAATATTGTCAAAAGTCGGAAATATCATCGCAGTATGTATCACCCTCGGTTTCATGAATAGGGTGAGAAAATGACTCATAATTTTAGTATTCAGTAGACTCAGGAAACAAATATACCTACTTCTGAAAAAATCAACATGTATGTATTTATGCATCAAGACTAATAATTCCATTTTCATGCGAAAATGCCTGGAGATATTCGACCGAATCTCATTCTCCTTCTAATGAATTGTGCGTTGTCTGGCTCACTGGCTCCGTGCTTCGCAGTGACGTCACAAGTCAGGACAGAGAGATGCGCGTCGGCATACCGTTATGAGTGTATCGTGCTATTATCTACACCCGTACTCTAATAATACACTTATATGCCCACAACCCGTTTTATAATGAAATCCATTACGATACAGATTTTCATTGCGATACAGATTTTCAACCAATAGAAACCCATTATTTTTCAATCAAGCATAATGTTCAAGCTTTGCATTTTGACGTTTGTCAAGTCAAAATCACTAGGTATTGAATTTTTGAAGAATTTAGTCAATTTTCGATAATCGAATGAAAATGTCTTTTAGCAGTGATATAGAAGAATTACCAGCGACTCCTACACAGATGTCTTAGACAAGAAAAAAATACAATCGAAAGGATTATATTTTTCATTTGACATATGCAACACATATATTTTTATTTTCGACCAAATCAAATGAGCTATCATGGCCGAGTGGTCAATGGCGAGGGCAGTGATCAGTTACGTCCGGGTTCATTTTTTCTTCTTTTCATTTCTCATTGTTGTATTTTCCGTGATTATACCATTAATTATAATTTTGTAGAATTTTTCAAAGAAACAAAGAAATACGATTGATTATCTACTACTATTGTGTTCAATATAAATACCTAATAATATAATATTTTTAGTTCTTTATTATTTATTGGGTGTAGATAAAATAGCGTATGCAACTCTCATGTAATGGTTATTAATACACTAGCATAAACCATACGAAACTCACCTTCGGCTCGTTTCGTATCCCGGTCTATGCTCATGTATTAATAACCATCATTACACGATCGTTGCATAATTTACTATATCAGGTAGAGAAATGGAATTGAAGATAGATAATGCACATCATTGTTCTATCAGGAACAGATATGTTTTAGAGCCTTAAAAAAAATCATTCCATCATTTTCAAATGACAAAATTGTGTGCCCTACAAAATTTTCAAATTTATATCGTTTGACGTCTTCCACAAATTTGCGAACTTCTGCTGGAAGTGAATGTGTTCTGGGAGAAAAAATCAAAATAGTCATTGAAGAGAGTTTATCCATTCAAATGTGGAAACTGTTAATTGAGGAGAAACGCTTGTTTATTTCGAAGGGGAAATGAACAAAGATTTTCAATGCTATATGTGTCACCGAAACGGAATCAACTGTAACATATTGATATATCGAATGGAAGTCGTTACTTGATGTTACATATTAAACGAATAATATACAGTTGCCTGCAAGATTTTAACATATAAGGGTTTTCTGAAATGCGACACGTGTTTCGCTATACAATAGCTGTCTCAAGCAGGGTTTCCACCACTGTTACATTTCGAATTTATATAACATTATATCCGACGGTCAATGAGTATAATGATAGTCCGATACCTCATTAATAAGATTAATGGTCCCACATTACATCCTCATGAGCATAATTTTCTAGAAAGAATTTCTATCTTTGTTGTTTTTGATATGAGAGCTTGAATAATTATGAAACAAAGATTAATTCAAGCTCTTATATCAAAAACGACAGAGGTAGAAGTTCAGTGTCAGATAGATCAGAAGTTTATAGATTATTGTGTGGTTCATGTCCTTTGTTTTACGTCGGTCAAACGGAAGAACATTTGATACACGCGTAAGAGAACAAAAGAAGTTTCCAAAATGGTGAGACAAATTCTACGTATGCATCTCACCTCATTACAGAGGGACATGAGTTCAACCACGAATTTGAAATCCTTCTTTTCCAAGGGAAGGGTTTTAAACTCAATCTCTTGGAGAGTTTGGAAATCAATAAGTGTAAACATTCACAGTTCCTAATGAATGATTGGACGGAGTTGAATAATAATAGTATGAATAAATCTTATTATTGAGGTATTGGACAATTATTATTATTGAGACCGTCGAATATAATGTTGTATAAATTCGAAATGTAACAGTGTTAGAATCAGTTTAAAGTTCCTGTTTGAGGAAGCTGTTGTATAGCGAAACACGTCTCGTTGTATAATAAACCCTATTATGTCAAAATCTTATAGGTAACTGTATATTAGTCATATCAGTGGCGGATCCACAAGGGGGGGTTTCGGGTCCGGACCCCCCCCCATTGGGAAAATAAGAGTTTTTTTTTCAATTTTGATCGGCTCCTAATTTCCAAATTTTGTTAGGGAACGAAAAAATGTCACATGAGCAAGACAAAAAAATAAAATAGAAAATTTTGTTTTGCTTTAAAATTGAAGAACTTTAATAATTATTATTACATTCCACTGAAAACTAAAGAGCAGGCTACAATTAGACATTAGTGAATTTTCGAGGTTTTTTGAAAAATTCTACTAGAATTTCGTCCTCGGTGAGTTCAATATGGGTATGGATATTTAAAGAAGCAAGACCATTCAGTCGTGCCTGTTCCATCGTACTTCTCAGGTAATTTACGATCCTCCTTAAAGTCGAAAATGCTCCTTCTGGAGTTGCTGTAGTTACAGGTAATACTGCCAAGATTCGCAAAATTTTATCAACATTCTTGAATGACTTGCTATTGAAAAATTAGACTCGTAACATTTTTTGTGATGAGTATTGTGTGCGCCGGTAACGATTTGAATATACTATGTATGAGTAGAATATGCTGTTGATTGGGTTAAATCAACTCGATTCGATTCAAAAAAAGTAAAGTTTCGAACCTACTTTATCTCCTGGCCACACCTTCAAATTTTGTTCATGTCAATCTCTTTCACCTTTTTTTTTGGATCTTGACTAGTTGTCCTGGATCCGCCACTGAGTCATATTGAGATATGAATATTTTCAAGATACAATCTTTGTAGGTTTTGAAGAAGTTCGATCAGTTTGCAAATACTCTCTGTTGATATGTGTATACAGGGTGTTTATTAAACATGCGGCAAAAATTTGAGGGGCTATTCTAAGAATATTTTGTCCTCTGATGATTTTTGTTTCGAAGATTGCGTTACACCCAGCTATTATCCAATTTCCCAAATCTTTCACATCTGCAACTGGAGTAGTATTTTTTATTACTTGGTGGGTCCAGTGTAGTGCGCTATACTTTCATTTCGGCTACGTTAATACTACCAAAATTGTTATTGTCGAATTTTTTTTTCGCCCCGTACCTTCGAAACAAAGCGCCCTATGGAAAATCATCAGAGGACGAAATATCCTTAGAATAGCCCAAGGAATAGTCCCTCAAATTTTTGCCGCATGTTTAATAAACACCCTGTATTATTCATGGACGTTTGAACATAAAAGGAAGAAAGATTCTATCTAAAACAGCTACTCCCCTGCCAAGATGGCGCGACGGGCGCTGGATTACGCATAAATCACTTCTTGCTCAATTTGTATAACAATGACAATCATTCGAAACTGGAATATTTATAATTATAACCGGATAATATAATTTCCGAATGTGATTAATTTTATAACTGATATGTATATCGAGCACAATTTGAGTCGAACATTCACATAAAAAAGCAAAAACCACTCCCTAAACGATAACAATCACATCCAAGACACTTTGTTTTGATTTTTACAATGTCAATCGACACGGTACGTACACCTCTTTGGTTTTGATCATTGAATGCTGGTAGTAGATGACACAAGAATTGAAAATGATCTCTAACTTACTTGTAGAACTCGGCATAGGTGTTTTTGCGCCCATCTCCAAATACGAACCTCATATAGGATCCGGCAATGACAACAGTTATACCACAGAGTAATAAGTTCTTTTTGATTTGGGCATGCAGAAGACTGCGCATTTTGGGTTTCGGAAGTCTTCCTGCTACGTCTGACATCTAAAAATTGTTAAAATGAAAGTCTGCAATTCAAGATTAAAAAAAATAATTGGTATTTCTACAAGGGGATCAGAAAGTTGAATATTTCAATATTTATAATAATTTTATGATTTTCATTGTGCTGAGAAGTATATGTGCCAGAGTCCTTATCACAGAGCACTGAAGATGTCCCTGTGGGTACTGTTTGAAATCCATTATTTTTTTATGTTTTTTTTTTATAAAACCTTTATTGATTTCAAATGAGTATAAAGTATATTTACATGATTTGAGACTACGAACTAAAAATATATCACAGATTTAAATATGATGGTTTTACCTTTTATGGCAAAACAAATACCTATATTAGATCTAAAAACATACCTTTTTCTCGTATATGATTGCTAACAGAAAATACAAACGTCAATCAGAAAAAATACATATTTTTCGAGAAATTGCGTTGGAATCCAGCAGTTATTTTTTTATATCGATCTAAACGAAGTACGCTTTTGAACTGTTCCAGAGTATTTGATGACTCCATATTATTATGAACCACGGCACTGAAAAACCAAACCCAAACATTCAAATCTGTAGTGTCTGCGAATTGAACTTGAAAAAGCTCCCTGTGATCTGGTTTGACAGTTTTCTTGAATTTTTTTTCAATACATGTTTTGCTCCAGTCCCAAATTCCCTTAGCAGCACCGCACAAAGTTAAACGGTGTATAATAGTATCTACTGTATGACACTTTGTACATTGATCTGAGACGCTTATACCATGTGATTTAAGTTTCTCTGCTACTGGATAGACTTCATTCAACGATTTATATACACTCGATTTCCATTTAGAATTAATATGAGGAGATTTCAACACATTATTCCAAATTATCGTCCAGTTGAAGCTAGGATACTTGTCTTCAACTTTCGGACGTTGTTCTGAACTAATTTTAATGATTGGTAGATATTTTTTGTTGACAAAATAGTGTTGTTCGAAAATTGGATGGTGTTATCTCTGACAAGTTTATTTAAAGCTTTAAAATAAATAGATCATAAATGGGTAGTTTTGTCAAAAATTCCATTCAGATGTGACTTAAAGGTGATTTTACTGCTTTCGTTTGACCACGATAATTGTTGTGTTTTCAAAAATAGCGCTTTGGCTTTCATCTCTACATTTATCAAATTTAGACCACCCTTATCGTATGAAAGATGGAGTTGTTCTCGAGAGATTCTGTATAGGTTACCCCGCCAAATATATATTTTCCTGTGTGGAGCATTATCTTTTTACAACTTGTCTGGTCGAGCGGGAGAATTTGCGCGAGATACCAAACCTTCGATAATACGTATGTATTTATGAACCAAACCTTCCTTATCAAATCTAAATCTCGGACATAGTTCAAAAACAACATTGTTTTGATATTGTCCAAAATTTTGTTCCAATTCTCTGTCAGCATTTCTTTAAAGTTGTTTGTGACAATCATGCCTAGAATTTTAATATTATCTCCCACTGGATAATCCTGAATGAAATGTCTTTGATATTGTGTTGATTTTCGCAGTGGGAGCAGAAACGACTTGTCTGTATTTAGTTTGGCGTTAGATGCCTTTTCATATATGTGAATAACCTTAGTAATGTTTGTCAAATCGTTTTCGTCTTTGATGTAAATGGAGACATCATCTGCATAGGCTGAAACTTTCATTTGTTGGGTGTTTATCATTATACCTTGCACTGAAAAATCTGCAAGGCACAAAAAAGGTTCCAAAGATAAACTAAAAAGTATCATGAATAAAGGGCAACCTTGTATGGTAACCGCACAATCTGAATTTCTAATCTATCCCGAAAAGCTGATGCGTTAAATAAATACATCTCCTTCTTATAGTTATTTACTTAAAGGTATCGCTGTACTTTCTGGTATCTACTAGATTTTAATTACCAAAATGTTGGAGTTCCAAGGCGGATTATTTAAGATCACATCAGTCAGTAATGAAAATAATGTATCGAGAAAAAATTGATTGTTCGCCAGTTTCATTCGCAATCGTTCATATGCAAATGTCATATAGAGAAAAATCAAGCTATATCCAATCTTGATTTCAATAAATATTGAACAGGCAGTGCAAAATGAACAAAAATATACTTACTTACATTTAGCTCCAAACTCCATTTCATTACTGTCATTCTTTGATCTTTGTAAAGACATAGGGGTAAAAAAATTATGCCGGATTTATATATCCAACTCAACTGAATCAGCAATTATAAAATCAAAAAGTTAAATTTTCCAAATTATGTTTTCATTCAGAACAAAATGTAGGCAGGTATAGACTGGATACTTCCATATCATTTCATTCAACAATAATACACTTCAGGTCTCAATACGGAATTAGAATCGAGTTTATAATGTTATCTAATCGTACTTCTAACCACATTATTCAGAAAAGTTATGCGATTGGATAGCAAGTTTTCTAATTCTAACATCACCATGATACATACTCTTTGAAAATCGAATTGGGCTCGATAGCTACTGACCTGATGCACCTTTCAAGAATGTAAGACATTTTTCAGATTAACATGAATTAATTCTCACAAAGCTTTTTTTCTTGATTCTAAACTCTGTCGAAAATTATATATTCGTTATGAGTCATGCAGCTCCATTTCTAAGAAAACTTAGAAATTCCAACTCCAACCGAACCCTTTCAATGATTGTCATTGCTTATCATTACATAACAAGCACCTGTAGGGACTGAGTACTTTCACAAACGTAAGGGCTCTAATATCATTCTAAAACTATGAAAATAATGAATCCACTAACCTTGACTCGACCGACAAACCTTGGAAAACTCGGGAACAGTATCAAACTAGTAGATCGGCTGGAAAACACGCAACAAATATAAATTTCCTCCTACGGGCTTGCGCCAACTTCTCATATGGAATTCAGAATATATCTGTACGGATCCGTTTTTTCTGATAACGCTTCCAATCTGCCTTGATATCGAATATTTACCGATATTATTTGTCAATGGGTACCACCTATCGAATGATAATCTACGTAACGAATAGTTCAAACAAGAGGAAAATGCGATGCTTGTCGAGTCTGCATCTGGAATTTCCTGAATATTATCTTTGTGGTTTTACCAGAGCTGAACTTCAGATTTTCATGTAGGTACAAATATATGGCAAATAATTTGATGGATGGACACCTTATTAACATTTTTGTAATTCCATTATACCGGAAATTTCAAATTAAACTTTACCATTGGTTTGTTTCAAAATTCCGAGTATTTTCGGAGTATTCGGGAGAAAACTGACGTTTCTGAGAAACATTCATTTCCTTTCGGCTTCATCTAATGAAATATTTTGATATTAATTGCATATTTTCATTGTTATTTTCCTTATCTACATATATGATGGCGGTTTCAGATTTTTAAGCTTTCAGTTGTTTACATTTTTTTTTTATATTTTCAGTAATGTATCACTGTGCGCGTCTTTTATTATAATGGTTTGAATATGTACGAGCATTTGTCTGTTTGATTTGCATTTCTGTGGGTTTTTGTTTATTGCATGATTTCTTTCGAACTTATACTCAATTTAGGTTTTCACTGAATTCCACTAAACTTTTGTCAAAAAGGTTTAACAATTTATTTATTATTATATTATTAGTTTCTCGCGATTTTTAGATATGTAATTCACCTATAGTTAATTATTCATACTAAAATCTCTATCCAGCCAGACTTTCATATTTTAGTGTCCTCGACACATATAATGGGTTAAATTAGAGGGCGCCCATACAAACATATTCAGGGGGGGTTGGACCGGAAGCATCAAGGCCTACACCTCATATTTTTTCAAGGTAACACATTTTGTTAAGAGATCCAAAAAATAGCATGAGTTTTATACTTAAGTTCTTACATCATCTTTTTCAAATAAGACTCGTCCAGGAAGTACCTACTGGGCTAGCAAATATTATTTAGGACCAGATATTTTTCCACATTGAATTTTTTGTAGCTGTATTTGTAAGCATATTGAAATTTTATCGAAAGCGGGCACATAAATTCGCAATGAAATGAACCAAATTTTTCTTTGGGACTTCAGTTACGACAAAAAAAAACGTGAATTGGTATACAAAACTTACTCATTCTGAAAGTTGAGCGTTTCATCTGGTAGACATTTAAATTCAACAAATTGAACCAACAAATTTTCCAAATGAAATTACACAGTAATATAATGTTTTTAGTACTAGTGGGATTAAGAAACAATGAACAGCCATCTGCGACTTTGTTTCAATGAATGGTATCTTTTACCCTGAAGGATAGGGGGAAGGCAGCCTTCAGCTGCCCATAGGTATGCGCGCCATTGTTTAAATTGAAAGAAAAAATTCATGGAGTAGATTATAAAAATTTCGAAGAATTTTCACTCGACGTCTTTAAGTACTTTGAAATCAAAACACGTCAATCATGACATCCTTCAATACTACAGAGAAACTCTTGAGAGGAAAATCTATATCCCTTGGAGTATCGAACTGAAAACCTATCGCATCGTTGAAATCTTCAAAAGTAGTCCAGTAGTAGAATGATTATAAAATTTTGAAACAATTTATTTTTTGGCAAAAAGCGCTATAAGAAAAATGGACAAAATATAATTTTTAATGGCACATTTTTGCGTCATGTGACTTGATAACACCATTGTTTTTGTAAATTTTGAAATCGATATTTTCTAGTTGAAAACAATAATTTTACGTGTCTTCTTTATAGGAGGATTCTTCCTTTATAAAAAGAATGCGTTCACCACTCACACATTTCAATAAATAATTCATGAAGTACTCAACCTTTTTTTTGACAGTTTGTGTAAATAACATCAGAATTTGTATACGGGTTGATGCCCTCTTTTCATATATTGTTCCAAGCGCCATCCCGAATCTGTCCTAGATCATAATTTTCGGGATAACTATATCAAGAAATGAACTATAATTACTGAGTATACTCATTTGAAAATGTAGATTCTTCATTGATCAAACAATATCACAGTTTCCTGTTCCATTGGGTTACGAAACAGCGACACGTGTTTCGCTATACAATAGCCTCCTCATGTGGTTTTGTGAACCCATTGTAAGCGAGTATTGTACGGGATACTATTTTTCTGTGAATATGGATTTTTATCATAACTAATTCAGTTCAATCGTTATTTTTACCAATCTGGAACTGAAAGTTTCGGAAAGGTATATTTTCATTCTCTCAAGAATCATTTTTCGAAGGAGAGTATTCTGGGTGCAATCCTGAAAGTATAAACAACCGTTCAATGTTTACTAGTTCTACTTTACACTTGCTAATTCGTCATGAGTTGAAAATAACACATTTATGATGAATGCGCAAGTACATCTGCAGTTGTCTCATTCTGAATCGATTTCTACGAATGTCGCCCAGTGAGTATTACCTCAGATCCTCAGATCATGAAATGCTCCGAGTAAGCATTTATGATCTGAGTGTGCACTGCAATGCCCAGAGCCTTCTATTGTAAAAGTCTCAAGTATGCTCAAGCTGTGTGACCTTCTTAACGAAATAAACTTTAAGTTTCCATTCAATCAATTTTAGTGTATTCGGTGATCTATTTTCACAAAAAATATCGTACCTATATTATAGGCGTTCTTCAAAAAATATGGCTCCACTGCCATCTATGTGGCAATGAACAAAGCTTTTTGGGAATCAAATAATATGTTTCCAAGAAACGTGTTGAGATGGCGTAATATATAGTGGAAATGTTTTGACAAACAACATTGACGTAATATAACATGGACTGGGTGTCGCTTAACCCTCAAATACAAGTTCTTGCGGCCCGAACCAACTAAGGGCATCTGCGTCATAGTCGTCATCGTCATAATGTGTTACGTAATCAGTAATATGTGTTGCATACTTAGATTCCGTTCCGTAGGTAATTAGTTCTTTTCTGGTATCCTATTGATTCTTAAATATTCACTAGATTATTTCCCTCAATGCGAATAAACGATGAAACAGTTGAAGGCTAGACTGCTTTTACAGAGTTTTACAGCGATTAAATGCACTAGACCTTTTAACCGATTAAAATGTTCGAAATAAACCGGGCGTTTGGATCACTTTTCAGGTACTAGGTATCTCTGGTACTATATTGTTGCTGTTCGATTTTGATGTTTCCTGAGTTTACATGTTTTCTGGAAATAATCTAAACATATATCCCTCCTTCACCAAGTTCAATCGACCAAAATGCGTGCATTTCCATGATTTTCAAAATTTTGCTTTCAAGCAAATGCTTTCGTGTATAATAGACCTGCGGTCTCGGGATTTTATCAAATTATCATACACTCAAGTCATTTGCTAAGCAAAATTTCGAGAATCATGGAAGTGCAGCACACATTTTAACCGATTAAACTTGGTGCACTCGGGATAACCCCCGATTATTGAAAAATGTTCAAGAATGGGACCAAATGAAATAGTCAATATTTTCGGGTATTGAATAATGTATTTCAATAAACCACTAGGTACCTACAAGATATTTCAGTAATATCAGTGGTGCCTCATAATATTCTTCTATAACAGTTATTTTCAATAATAACCAATATTTAGTGTTATTCAAGATTCACTAGAATACCTTATAATTCGTATACATAGTATTCCTTGTTCCTCATATATGGATTTTTATCGATATTGGTAATTTTTTCACGACCTTCACTGTCAACCCCCCACTGTAAAACAGATTTTTGGCTATGCAAATATGCAACAAGTGATACATTGTGACGTCACTCGTAAGTGGTGACGCAGTTGCCCTTAGTTTAATATGTTCATGCCGTTTTAGGCGAGGGGAATGTGGGGATCAATCCTCTCACTCTAATGCCCAGTCCATACTCAAAAAACTCATAACCTCATTCTTTGGGGTTCTGGCAAATTTATTGTTATTCGTTTACCAAGAAATTGTAAGGAGTCAACTACATATTTCCTACTAATCTCACTCGAGACATCAACAGAAACTTGAATCAATAATTTGTTACGAAAGTAATCGTAGTTACGGTTGAGTTGGTGTTATGCACGTCATTGCTTGTCATGTCACTGGGCTAGAAAAATGATTGTCAGCCGGTGTCATTTTTAACGTCAGCCCTGCTCAAATCATGTTTTCTGATTGGTTACCCAGTGACATGTACAAGTCAATGACGTGGCATTGAACGACCGTATACTCTATTATCCGTGATCGTGGTTTAACTCTTGCAGTCAAATATTGGAAGTGGTTATGCACACGTTAACGTGATGGATGAGTAATTTGCTCTCGCCGAGAAATGAAAATCATACCGTCAGAGTGAAAAAATACAAGAGAAGCAACATCGATGAAATATAATTCCGAAGCACCTAGCTAGGTGCTTTCGAGTTCGAGCATGATGGATTTGGAAGATTTGGACTTCGATAATGATGAAATCAAAGGATTTCTCAAGCACAAACTGTGTGAATTGAAGGCTAATAATGCCAAAATCACACAGACCATCGCTGATAGGAAGAAACATTTCAAAACAGTGTTCGAAAGTACTAATTCAGAAATAGATGAAATTTCTGTTAGGTTATCTCCTACATGGAAAAAAATATTCAATGGAAAATATGCATTGGGATACAATATTCAGAATGATGGGATCAAGTGAGTATTTATATTTTGTGGTGAATGAGATGAGCACGCGTTGATTGGGAAATGATGAATTGAAAAAAATGTGCATGGATTTTAGTATACTTCTTACATACCGAGGCGTAGAGTGCATCATTTATCTCAAGAAAAAGTATTATTTTCGGAGACCGTAGCCCAGGTAAAAAGAGTTCTCCAAAGAGGAAAGTCACTTTAGCCAAAGTTCATGTATTTTATTCACAGAAATTCGATATCATATTGTATAATGAACAAGAAATGAATATTTGCATGATTGATTCCAAAAAATATGCCAATATGACATTATGCCATTATTGTGAATTTTATATTTTCCTTTTGCTGAACAAGCTTGTGCGCCAATTAGGCAGAGCCTTGTATAGGCAAGGGTCGGCTTATCATCTTGAGTGTCGAAGCGCTGTGGGGCGTCTTACTGATTTTTATGGTAAGATATCTTGTTTTCATTTAATGAATGCGTTTGAAATACCGATTATATACCTAGTTCAAACAATTCAAAAACTATTGCACTTCATCATCAATTTGGAAATACACTTTAGCCAGATTGTGATAGAATGATGGATGTTTTGATTATGAAGGAGTGAAATAAAAAATGTTTTCAAACATTCCCTTTTGATAGGTACCACGTGTATATAAATCATTTATTGAAATATGGAAGTTCATCTATGATATAATTTCTTCCCGTGTAGTATTTTCAATCATCATATTATATTTTGGATACTCATATTCAACCATTTTCGAAATTTCGCGATTGGTTTATGTTTTGAACTTAGTATATTTACTGCGTTCATACATTAGTAAAAAATATGGAAAAATTCCGTTAATCGGCCTCCGCCTCGAATATGAAAATTTTTTGGTGGAACTAACATATTTTGGCCTCCTGAACAAAAACTTCAAATGAAATTTTTGGGGCTCTCAGCTCGTTTCGGAGATACGGCCCCCCAAAGACAGGATATCGGGGTTTTACGTCTAAGTTTGTTTCTCAGCCAATTCCGCTCAAAATTCCTTCTTCTTTCTATCAGCACAATATACATATTATATACCACCTTCTTCATCACTTTTTAACCGAATTAAAGGCATTTTTCTCTACAAAACTCTAAAATGTAAAATGAAGCTAGGGATTCGAGGTTAGCAAAACAGTAGGAAAAACTGTTGGAAAAAATAATGGTTTTTTTCTGCCTAAACTTGTTGAAAACGAGTAAAAAGAGAATAAATGGTGTATGATCAGAAGGAGGCGAATTTTGTGTGTTCGAACAAAAGAAAAATTTAAAAAAGGTGCTCATAGCGACCGAAGTATTACCAAAAATATTGTTACAAATAGAATTACACCTGTATATAGTACTGCACTATATGTACGTGAGCTTCTTGGTATTTTCACGCATTTGAGAGCTTGGTTATCTAAAATCTTCTGAGAAATCGAACTGGGTAAATATATACTTATCGGGCTCCGCCTTGAAATAAACATTTTTGGTGGAACTTACGTATTTTGGCCTCCTGAACGAAAAACAAAAGACAGGAAAACCGGGGTTGGGTTTTTTCAGCCATTTCCGCTCGAAATCCCTCCTTTCTATCAGCACAATATACACATTCTATACCACCTTCTTCATCACTTTTCAACCGAATTATTTAAGCATTTCTGCATTTTTCACTACAAGACTAAAAAATACACTTTGTTGCTATGACATTTTCGGTGATACAAACAATATATGTTGTCATGAGCTGTTTGTTCATTCTTTTGAGTTACTTCCAAGGCTTGCTTCTGAGTTTTGAAAATGAGTTCCAGCGAAGACGACCTGCCAAAATATATTTCAGATCTCTCAGGCGAAATTGAATCCATTGCATCTTCCTGATACCTAAATAGAGAGGAAAAATGTTCATCTCCCGGGGTCAATAATGAAGTTTTCTATAGTATATTTCAATCTAAGATTCAACACACAGAAACATAGTCAGTGTACTTGTCTCGTGGCTTCCTGGAATCTGCAATGGAAGATAGACCAAAAACTTGTCAACTACATTCCTACAATATTTTATCGCTTGCTTGTGGGTGCATTAACTGAATCTTGGATCAGAATATACTTTTTTCCATAGCAGTAACAATTGTTCCACCCTTGGCAGTATCTACACGGATGACCCGACGAGTACAGAATTCCCACACCGTTGTAGTGAGCCTGGAGACCTGTCGAACCTCTCTTGCTTAGGGATCTTTTTCCAGTAGAACAACTGAACTTTGAAACTTCATGTCTAAAGTGGATTATCCTGAGGCTCACAAATTTTAAAAATTCAAAGTGAATGTATCTTCCGTCCTTTGATTCACGCGTTTTCTTTCTGGTCATTGCAGGTCTTCTCATTCGTGTGAATCTGTACATAAAAAAAGAAACGTAGCGCAAAACTGCTTTATCTTAACTGTTCTGGAAAAATCCAATTGGTACGTACATTGTATGTCTTTAATATTATTCCCTAACCTGGTAAAACAATGACCTCATGGTGTTACAGTTTTGGTTATCATTACACAGTAAATCAACTCTTCCATGGAATGTCAAATTTCAAGCAAAGATAGCTTTATTTATTCATTCAGTTGTAGCTGAATTGAAATTTTAAGTTACATTAAATTGGGAGTTCATGTCATTCGTTAAATCATTTTGCTATTTTCTGTTATAGCAGCAGAAAAAGTATAGTGTATGGCTCTTATGGAATGCTAATTTCCCTGTTTCCCACTCGGAAGATTTGCTGCATTCGCCTTCGGCTCATGCTGCAAACTTCATACTCGTGGGAAATGATTATCCATCATTCCTTGTTTCTTGTTTTATTCCGACCTCTTCTTCTAGGTCACTTTCAATCTGAAAGTAGGTTAGTGATGAACACGTTTTGGAACGATTCTGAATGAAAACCTTCGCACTTGATTGATTTAATATTTTCAACAACTCCTTACCTATCATCAACTAAATTAACAAGCACTGAATATTGGAACGTACTAAAAACCTATTGATAATTTATCACATTTCATTGAGTTTGATCCAGGGTCCTAGAGACGGATGTACTTTGTACTCTCGTATACTCTCTTCCCGTTTCTTCGTTCAGTATACCTTGGGTAGGTCATTCTGACGGAAGTCTTTCATTGTTATAGCGTCCAGAAGATTGGATGGGTCTTTGTCCGGTATGCCTAGCTCCAAGTAGCCTTGTATGGAGTAGTTGAACAGTTCAAAGTCGTATCTGAAAAAAGGAGAAATACCTCAGTTATTTTGAAACCCATCCCATTAAATACAGATCTAGCGTTTTATCTGTCCGTCTGTAGTTTGTAATGGAAACTACCAGCATTGTTTATAGTGATATATTTAGTCAATATCCGTGTGAAAAGGATTTGAAACGTTTTTGTTACGCCCTATTATGTCTATATTTCACTTACGACGAAGTTTCCTTCAACGGGAAAAATAGGTGCAGAGCCCTGTCTGTCAGTTTGACTGAAATGTTGTAAGATAGTGGAACTTCAAAATTGATTCAAAACTCTTTCTCAAGTATCATCTTGATAATGAATTTTGGATATAGTGTATTTTTTAGTTATTTATAAACAACTCAAAGGAAAAAAAAACTTCATTAAATTCAATATTGAACGATACAAATTCAATAATGTAAATTTAGGTAAGCACAAAAAAAAACGTTATTGATGTGGCTCGACCAACGACTATAAAGTGGACTTTCTCAGAGGGCGTACGCGTCAACGAACTAGGCCATTCGGACTACACAAATTTCATTAATTCTTGGTGTGGACAGTATATTTAGTCTTTCAATTCCCCAAAAAAACATCAATACTTTTATTACAACTCTTTAATAGAAATTCTCCACTTCGACTTCTGCAGTTAGCAATACCAACTCCTCTCCACTAAGCTAGAAACTCTGTTAACTATCTCCGAATAACTATCTCAATAACTCTGCTCTGAATAAACTCCACTGCATCGGATGAATCGTTTTCGTATATATGCCTGCGTACGCCTACGGAGAATCCCCCAGACGATCTTCCTTAGACCCCTCATATTAATTTGCGTTTATGAGCGACTGGGCCGGCGCTAGGAACTTCCGTTACGTTATATTTATTTATGCTTGAATGCAACAACTGGATTTCGTGTTTGTAGGTAGACAGATCAGAACTGTAACGTTTCTAAGGTTTTCTCTGGTAACCAAGTATTTGTTCTCTGTGATTGGTGGAATTCATATCCTATCAGTTGACTGGAATCGCCTACTTATCCGTTCAGTAAACTATAGAGACATGAGCATATTTACGAGTGGGTGTAGAAAATAGTAGTTTGTTTAACAAGAGTGTATACGGTGGCCATATCGCACGAGGACGAAGTTTGAGCACGGTCTGAGGAGTTGTACAGTTAGTTAGTTTTTCGAGGGTTTTTCTAGGTGAATATTTCAAAACAAAGGGAAGAAACTGTATTGAATTGAATTGGTAATGTCAAATTAAAAAAGTACAAAAATAATTGGTTTTGGTAAGAATCTAACCAACGGCTGGAGTAAGGATCGTCTCAAAGGGTGTACGCCTTAACCAACTAGGCCATTTGGACTGTACAATTTCAGTTGATTATTAGATCTAAGTCCTTCAAATCCACAAAAAATATCAATCGTGACAAATCAAACTTCACTCAATAAACTGGAAAAGATTTCAGATTAGTAAATCATAACGATTCAGTGGGAATCGCCTACTCAGACGTTTGGTAAACTATAAGGAATAGTAATTTACGTAACAAGTCCGGAATAGTATATTACTTTATGAGGCGGAGAAGCATGACTTTTCTTGACGCGCCCGTAATAGAGGGCAAGTCAAGAAAAGTCGCTTCTTTGCCGAATAAAGTATACTATTTTTTCTTCAAACGTAGCAATTTTCAACGATAAATAGTACAATTCATACGCTCCTTTTATTTTTACTCGAAATTAACTGTGACAACTATCAAAGTCGTCTAGATGTTAGAAATTAAAATAATTAAGTCGTCGGTGGGATTTGCGTCTCCCTGGTTACAGTTGTTTGACAGTTATTTTATGTTATTAAAGACAGCTTATTGTTGTTGCAACCGCAAGCGCAAATTTAGTGCGAAAATGGAAAACCTAAACGAAATTGAGTCCGCGGCTAATGATGCAGTAGCACGTTTGGGGCCCTCCAAGTCCGGAATAAAGTATGGGTTAGCGTACAAGCACTTCCAAGAGTGGTGCGATACAAGAGGAGTACGGCAAGTTACCGAAGACGTTTTACTGGCATATTTTAATATAATGGAAAATGAAAATAAATGGAAATCTTTTGGTCACGATACTCTATGATAAAATCCGAGTTAGTTATTAGAAAAAATTTGGATATAAGCAAATTTTTAAAGTTACGTGCCTTTCTGAAATAGACAAGCGAAGGATATACTGCAAAGAAGTTTGATAAATTTTTGTTTGAAGCGCCAGATAAGTTGTATTTAGGATAAAAGGCAAAAAAAAATATATTGCAAAGCATGTAGTATACTCTATTAAATTATAAAAATATTTCAGATTGTTCTGTTAATTGGGGTTACCGGCGCCTGTCGATGCGACGAATTGGTAAAAATGAAGACTGTGGACATTGAGGATAAAGAAAATGTAATAATTATCAAAATCCCAGACAGTAAAACACGACAAATTAGATCTTTTACGATAATTGGTCAAAACTACATTAAACTGTATAAAAAGTATGCATCACTGCGGCCTGAAAATTTCACAGAAAACCGATTTTTTATAAAGTACCAAAATGGAAAGTGTTACCGAAGCGTCATGGGAATACATTCGATCAGCGCAGTAGCCCAAAAAGTAGCTAGTTATTTAAATTTAAACGATGCAAGCGCATATACACGGGTCACTGTTTACGACGAACTTCAGCAACACTTTTAATTGATGGAGGCGGAAATCTAGAATGCCTCAAACGACATGGGGGCTGGAAAACAAGCACGGTTGCCGAAGGATATATAGAGGAATCAATAAGAAATAAGAACGATAATGCTCAAAAAATTTTAAACCCTTATGATTCGCCAACATCGGGAATGATTGCTGAAAGTTGTGCTCGACCATCAGTATCATCAACAATTACCAATGCGTATCAAGAGTCGGGAACATTTTTGCACGGTTTCAATTTTGAAAATGCTTCATTAACTAATTGTACTTTTAATATTACTATAAATAAAAATGATGTTTAATTGTTGTTAATGACATTTGTATTGTTGCTTTGTGACATGTTTCATATTGTTGCCATGACAACATTTTTCCCTCCGCCGTAAAGAAATGGGAAAAAAAACTGCTGCCGGCGCAGACATCAAATTTTGACAGGATCAAGTTAGATAAGTAATGTCATCATTATTTGACGTTTGAAGAAAAAAACTGTTTACGGTCGTGTTGCGTACACTATTTTTTCGACAACCGTGTAATTCCCGTTAGTTATTTATGATATAAGTGCTAGAAGTGATATTTTATTTTGTGAGAAGGGAAGTTTGGGACACGACGCCGAAGGCGGAGTGTTCCATCCCTCCAAACAAAATGAAATCACTTTTAGCAGGTATATCATACACAATATTTCTACAAAGACCCTTAAAAGTCCAAATTAACGCATACCTATTTTACATTGATTAATTGATAAAATAATAGCCTTGAGATTATCAGTTTTGAATCAAATTTCATCTAATCTATTCATGAAACAAGTTGCCAAGGTAATCAAAAACAGAATTTGTTGATTTGTCTTTGTTGACAACGTCAATAAATCACGAATTTTTCTTTCTCGTTTCATCGTTCCTCGATGGAAAAAGATCCAGAAAATGAATTTCTACTGCTGGAAATTGAAGAAGCTGCCAATAAAGCTGCTTTTGAATTATTGCCTAGTAAGTCAAAGCGACAGTACCAGTTTTCATACGATCGTTTCTTAAAATGGTGCGATCAGTGGCAAGGAGGCCAGTGATAAAGGGCTTTTTGCATACTTTGAAGAAAAGTCCGAAATATAGAAATCGTCAACGCTTTGGTCGAATTACTCTATGTTGAAGTCGATGATGGACATAAATAATCATGACCTAAGCAGATATTACAAACTTGTGGCTTCTTTGAATCAGCCATGGAGTTTCTTATCATAATTGTAATTTCACTAATTGTACGTTTAATTGAATAAACAATTCATTTTTAATTATTTTTTTATATTTTCTGTACAAATAAATCACTTTTAACACTAGTGCTAAAAATGATTCACTTTTAACACCAGTGTCATAAAATGGAATTTCAGACACTGACAGCATGCGTCAAAAATTATACTTTTGACAGCAATGTCAAGATTTATTAGCGATTTGCGGAAAAGTTATTTTCTCCATCGTCTTCTCTGAAGGAACAATCGTCCACAACCTGAAAGTAGGTTAGAAAGAAGCACAATTTTTCCCAGCTTTGTGGCAAAAAAAGAATGCGCCCACCTGAAAATATGATAGAGCTGCAGTATTTGCGACCTCGTCAGTTGCGAGTAGTACTTGCCGACTTGGTCGCCGGTGGTTCCCCTGCCCGCGTTCCTCCACTCGGGCCGTATCAGGTGGCCGAGGTGCGCCATCTCGATGAGGTACATCTGATCCTCTTGCAGCGTCTCGGTGTGCGCGATCACCTGGAAGTCGAACATGCACGGGGTGCAGAACTCCGCGATGGGGCTCCAGTGCATGTCGAGGCGCTCCCCCCGGCGCGCCGAGTCCACCAGATAGTCCACGAATTCGGGAAACGTCGGCCATTTCTGGTTCGAGGGTATGCGGTCTTTCTGGAATGAACGAAGTCGATGAACTATGGCATTATAGTAGGAGAGCCCACGATGCTAAATCGGGATTTACTCGATCGTCATAGAGACCTATTAGGTTGCGAAGCTTAGATGATAAAAAGAAAAAAATGTTATATAATGTATATCTTTTCATCTGTGGGGGGAGCGGCTAGGGATTTTCAAAAATGTAAAAAAAACTATTGAATGGACATACTCGAGCGCGTCAGATATTGATATCATCTATGTCCTACATATTTTTAAAAATGTACGTATGTTAATCTGATTGTTTCCATGATGGAGGTGGTCTTCGTAAGGGTTGAAAATGAAAACAAAAATTCTCGAGCGCGTCAGATTTTCTGAGGGGATGTTGAGTGAACCTAAAAAAAGGCTCTTATATAATAATCTGACGGTTTGGATGTGACGCAGACTCGCGGCCGTTATTAGAATACGAAAAAAATTCGTCATTTTGAAATACACAAGCGCGTCAGATTAAGATATATGGTTCATTTTTAAGTCCTAGACGTTGCAGTCTTATAATCTGACGATTATCTGGAGGAATTAGCCTATTCTGCCAATTTGAAATTTTTTTTTTCTTAATTTTTTTTTAATCATTGAAATGGCAAAACCACCTAAATCCTTTGATCAAGCCTTGCAAATATAATGCTGGATGCTGGACGATGTATTACACTTGCAAAAAGCGAAATCAATTGTATTCTCATTTGAAAATGCATCGGAAATAATTGTCGAAACTTACGTGAATGAAAGCAAAATTTTGTTATTTTTCATTGCATATCAATCTGTAAACCACTTTTTTTATTATTGAATTTGTACTGTATTATGATCATGTCGTTTTTTTCGATACCTCACCCAAACAATATGTTAATAGTCAAAAACTATTTTTGTTTTTCACAGCTACAGCGATGGAATCGAAAACTCTTATTATAAGGCCGAAAAAAAAACTGGACCATAATTCCGTCCGGCAACCTCCACAATGTCATTTATTGAGTCTTTCTTAACTTAAATCATCAATCAGAATGAGGTCATCGGTTTTTGCAAACGGAATGTTTCGCAGCGCTTGCACTAGATACTAGATGATAATTCAGTATTATTCGCAGGTGGAAACAATTTGTGCAACCAACAATATAGTGTTGTTTCTGATATACTTCAACACACATATTTTTTTTAATAAAGGATACCAAGATGGCCAGATCTTGAAAACTTAAGCAGGGAAGCTTTTTCATGGCTGCATTTTTTTATCTTTGCAACAACCTAACATTTTCGAAAAATTCGAAGAAAAATGGAATTATATATCACAAGACCCACTTCAACAATGTAAAATATTACTCAGTCACCCGAAGGCCGTTGAATTGAGATATGTTGAGGATGTTTTTTTTTTTCGTTTTATGCTATTGTTTGAGTGGCAACAACGTACAAAAAAATGACATAAGCTGTAATGCATTTGTTTTTGAAAATTATAATAGGGAATTTTACACCAAATATTCCGATGATCTATTGTTCTAAAATTGTTCGTTTTCGTTAACCAGTTGACGAACGTCAACCCTCAGAAATCGGAACTTGTGCGAGCAATGGATCAACGAGGCCTTACCTTTTAACGTGCGATTACCCAGCACGGTGGCCCGGCGAGGATTCTAACCCCGGCCTTCCGCTTGATAGGCAGATATTATAACTTTTATCCAATATACACGACGACCATTATTGCCCTCCGCCTGGGATTTGATTGAGCAGAAGAATAACGATCTGTCTATCTTTCGTTCTCTGTTGCACATTTTTTATGTCTCTCCTTATCGCACGATCTTATTAGTGAGCTCAGAAGGCAGAGCTTTGTTCAGGCAAAGGTCAGCTAATCATCTTGAAGGCCGAAGCGCTCTGGGGCGCCTTACTGATTGTTCCGGTAGCGCATTTGATAATTCAACTGTATAGAAAAAACCCACAGTGCTACGGGGTCGAGTAGTGTATTCGATTAATAGAACCCATCCAATAGGACTGGTATCTAGGTGATCAGATATGGCACCGAGTGAGCCAGAAAAGAATCTACAGTGATCGCGGATTGATCCGCCAGTTAGAAATCTGAATCGAATATAAGTAGGCGCAACTGGGCTTCATTTTCTACTAAATTACACAGGTTATATTAGTTTTTTTTTTCGAAAACCCATGTCTGTAGACGTCGAAATTCATCATAATTTTGCTGATATCAACCAATTCTGACGTTGAGCTACAATGTTTTGAGTTTCAGGTTTTTAATTTGTTGGTAGTGGTTAGTGAGACAGAAATACAATGTCCATGTCGACGTTGCGACCTTTCATTTGGTCTTCCTCAGGAAACAACATATTGGATTATCTTTTTTGAAATACATATTCTGCATATTCTTGAAAGGAGGATATCTCATTTGAAAAGTGAGAATGTATTCACTTTGTTTTCTGAAAATTAAAAAGAAGTGAGTAAAATTTCACTTTTTGAATTAGCTATCCTACTTTTAAGTATATCCAGAAAATCCTCTTGATGTGTATTTTGACATAAAAATAAAATCTGTTGTGTCCTGAGGATGACTAAATGAAAGGTCGAAACGTCGACATGATCAGAATTTGTTTTTTCGGCTCACTGACCACTTAATTTCAAGTGAGCTACAAGGTTTGACCTGTGCGTCGAAAGTTCCATTTACATTGGCTATTAGCTACGCCTCACCTTTTTCCTGTATCTGTACTTCATGATGATTTCGTTGCCCAGTTTTTTGTGATAAGTGTGCGGCAGCGCGTACTGGAGTTTGTCTCGGTAAGCGGAAAGCAGCCTTTCCAGCGGGTGCCGTGCTATCAAAAACGATACGGATGTGTTGAAAGCTTTCCGCAGGGCTTGCAGAGAGGGTCGCGGGTACTTCTGCCTCGCTAGGGTCATAGGCACCAGTTTGCTCTTCCTCAAAAATTGTGGACTGTAACTGAAACGTTGGTCTCCTTATTGGTTGGTTCTCCATTTGAAGAGAGTAAAAAAGCAAGAATTTGGATTTGATGGCTCTTCGATTTGGTTCACAGAATCTCAAAGCAATTTAAATATATTAGAAAAATTCAAAATACATTTCCAAGACGACTCTACTTTAAAAAGTATCACGTATATCCTAATTACCAGATAACAATATCTAGGTACAACTGACAAAATAGTTGAGGCTTTCGCGGCCGAGGTTTTCAGTATCACTACTTTTATTCGGGTTTGAAGGCCGTCGTTTTTTGGAATTTCTTCCTGACGTTTCGCTGGCTCGAGTGGCTAGCTTCTTCAGAGGTTCATTCATCTTGGAATTCACTCCGATGACTGGAGATTGTTTCTTCGCAAGTTGTATTTATGCCGATTCAGGTAGTTTGCGGTGCTAATTATTCCATTCGGATTCGGGGAATTGTCATTAATATTGATTACCTTGTTTACTGCCTGTGGGTTCGGAGAATAATCATCATTAATATCTGAAGAACTACCTGCAGTTATTATCGATTTTCTTAAAATGGGATTCCATATTCGGTTGAGGTTGACAGCTTCTTCTTTTCTGTTGAAATTATCCGTGTGTTTGTGGATTTCTATTGCCTCCCGTACCAGTCGGCTATGGAATCCCTGGTTGGGTACAATCAGTTTTGCATTTTCAAACAGAATCCTGTGGTTTCCCTCACTCCGCCACAGCCGACTTGTCAATTTGCCCTAGTCTGCAGTTTCTCTCATGTTCCTTTAGCCTAGTTCCCATGGATCTTTTGGTGGTATCACCTGTGGGAAGGTATACATCGGTACCACCAAAAGATCCATGGGAACTAGGCTAAAGGAACATGAGAGAAACTGCAGACTAGGGCAAATTGACAAGTCGGCTGTGGCGGAACACGCACTTAGTGAGGGAAACCACAGGATTCTGTTTGAAAATGCAAAACTGATTGCACCCAACCAGGGATACCATAGCCGACTGGTACGGGAGGCAATAGAAATCCACAAACACACGGATAATTTCAACAGAAAAGAAGAAGCTGTCAACCTCAACCGAATATGGAATCCCATTTTAAGAAAATCGATAATAACTGCAGGTAGTTCTTCAGATATTAATGATGATTATTCTCCGAACCCACAGGAAGTAAACAAGGTAATCAATATTAATGACAATTCCCCGAATCCGAATGGAATAATTAGCACCGCAAACTACCTGAATCGGCATAAATACAACTTGCGAAGAAACAATCTCCAGTCATCGGAGTGAATTCCAAGATGAATGAACCTCTGAAGAAGCTAGCCACTCGAGCCAGCGAAACGTCAGGAAGAAATTCCAAAAAACGACGGCCTTCAAACCCGAACAAAAGTAGTGATTTCTAGGTACAACTATTAGGAATGAATTTGAGATATCATCTCTTGAAAATAGGCGACAACTCTCAGTCTTGGTATTTTTGTATAATATTATCAATAATAGAATAAACTCCGATATTTTGTTTTTGATTAGATTAAACGTGCTACCAAGAAGGATGCACCAGGTTCCGATGTTTTATATTCCTATCATTCAACATTTCGAGATCACCTACGGTAAACATGTTTCGACTTGCAAATCAACTAAATCTGATGGAAAGTTTTTACCAGAGTCTTCCGCGAAAAATTGTGAGTCATTTGATCTCTATATTATAATATATGAAATTTTTTTCAAAGGTGTTTCAGTCCTCATACAATTCACATATGGTAGAATATAGCTATATGTAGGTATAACTTCTTTTGGGCGTTTACATTTTTTACCTATTGTAAATTAAGAATTTCATTTTACTATGTAATTTATTATTTCGGATAATGTTATTACCTATTTATTCATGAAATTAAACCGCAAGGTTTGTATGAATAAATAAATAAAAAATAAAAAAACCTCGAGTTTATTTTCGGACTCCTTCGATTGATAGGAATAAAAAAAATAACTAGAAAGATCTTCGAACCTCCCTCATATGGATTTTTCAATAGAACCTGAGTTGACCAATATCAAAAATATGAGAGTACATATGATGAGAATAAAAAAAATACACATGAAACGATATCAAATGATCTGCAAAATTTTCAGTATCGCCTTGGGTACTGTCATGTAGATAATGGCAGACAATTCGAACTCTTGATTCAATTTTTTTCAACCGAGTAATCTTTTTACTGGCAATAGATGCGTTTTTCAGATTATGGCATTTTTTACCACCCTATATACATCAAACACCTGTGAGTGATACATGCTTGAAATTGAAGAGATATTGTAATATACAGGGTGTGTTATTTGAAAAAACCGACGGATTGACCACATGGGAATTCCGGTGTACAATTGAAAGGAATTCCGGGAGAATTCCGAGAAATTGCTGAAGAAACTATAGCGATTATTATTAGATAACTTCAATTTGTTCGCGCAATAATAAAAAAGCATACAGTGAAATTTCAATATTTATATAAAATCATAATTCAAAAGTAAAACACCGGTGTGAAGTAAACCACTCCCACTGGACGAAGAGAGTTAGGACCTTTGTTTTTGACGAATTTCCAATATGAAATACATTTTGTTAGCGACAAATAAGCCTGATGACACAACCTTCATGATCTGATAGACATCTGATGTCCCTGGAGTGTTGGGGGAGTTTTTGCAAATGATTCAATAACTTCTTTCAGTGAAATAGTACCTCATTCTGATTCAAATATATGAATGAGGCATGTGAAACAACCCAAAAAACTTTGTTTTATAGTTTGTGCAGCCTCGAGAGAAAGATTAATGCTAATAAAACAAACCTGAGTGGAATCAGACGATCATCCGTTCCCTTTATTTTCCGATTGTAACGTTGCATTATAAAGATGATTTTTTTTTCCGATATAATAAGTACGAGCTTCAATGAAAATGTGACATGTTTTGATATGTATAATCCGATATTATTCAGATTGTGTCATAGTCATAAAACATGGTCTACTCGAAGTCTAAAGTTTATGTTCCACTCAGAAATCCCAAAAAAAACGTATGGGTGATTGATCCGAAATATATCTTTCATATTTCGTCGGGTTTCCTCGGAATTCCCCCGGAGTTCCCCGGAATTCCCAGTATTTCCGTCATTTAGTTTTGAAATTTTATCGATATTTCTTCAAATTGGCATAATAATTGTACGCATTTTCCCTCAGTGTTCAACCCCTCGGAAAAAACTCACACATTTGCACTGATATGTATCACCCTGTATATCGAAACAATTCTGAATGATACGTTCAATTAAATTTGAAAATTCGTTTGTCGAAAAAGGAATAATTCGCAACCCTCAATATTTGCCATTTTTTCGATTTCGAGTATCCTGAAACAAGTATGATCATGCTTACCCTGCTAATATATTGAAATTGTACATCCAAGAAGTGCTTGCAGCCTTGAATACATTGCACCAAACTAGATGGTGTTTATTGTCTACCAAAAATTCCCACGGGTTAGGCCTATGCAGGGTGTCGTTACCTAGGCGGTCCAAGCCTAGGAGCCTGCACGTTTTTTTCATATGTTTCCGCCGCAAATCGAGTCTCTTTCCAATCAGCGTCAGGTTCTGATTCAAACTTGGCTCGATTGCCACTTTCCGCCTGTAGGCCATCTGAAACTTGATTCATCTATCAGAGTAATAGTCACATTATCTGCTCCTATTGCGCAGAATGTTGTGTAAAAGTGGAACTTTCCAGTTGATATTCAATTTGTTTAAACCCTATACTTTAGAATTGGTGAGCGTGCTTGGAGATTGGCAAGTCATCATAAAATCACGAATTTTGAACGATAGGTTCAAACGGCATTTTTATTTTACCTACACAGCATCTTGATGGGCTAATATATGTTTGTTCCTTATAGGAATAGATTGATATTAAAATGAATGGAAGTTGAGTTGGTCGATGGGAAAAAACATTCGACATAGTCGGTGAGCACACTTGAAGTCTGGCGATATATCATATTTTGAACAATTCGTTGAAGCCAGTCTCAACTTCCTACTCAGTAGGTTTCTGGGGCTGACATCTGTCAGAAAACAACTACTTTCCTGGGGCTCAATTCCTTCATTTGTATCGCCCAAAGCATGTGCGGGATTTTTTTCTGTGAAAAACGTCACACTGGCACTGGTTGGATATAGTCCAATGAGCTTCGTAATACTAGCTAGGGAAGTAGGAGTAGGAGACTGGCCTGAACAAATGTTTCGAAAGATGATTCGACGAAAAGAAGGGTAGCCGAAAAATTAGAATAATGGTGGGTTTTTCAACAACTCTGGTTGGCTAAAAATGTAAAAAGATTTTTAGTGCAGTGTCCTGTTCGTTTATTGAACTCGTAACCTAACATGCATTTTTAACAAGAAATATCACAGTTTTCTGTACGATTCAAACTAATGATGGATATACAAAACCGCGAACGTGTTTGGCTCTACAATAGCTTCCTCACGACGTTTTACGGAATATGCATGTCAAAGTGGGTGCATTGATGGTTGTTTTGACGTCCCTTATGAAAATAACATGATTTTAAGTGCAGCAAACAGTTTTCGGTGACAGAAAAATCGGAGTACTACTTTTTCATTACCTCGACAGTAAGAGTTTCGTTATTTATCATTAGGTGGATTTATGCAACAGTCATTTTCACTTTCACCATAACTTTTACTATTTTTTTTTAATTCTTTATTTAACGTCGGCCTATTTCCGCTACCAAGGCCAATCACCGACACCGGTGAGCACACTTCTCCCAACCGGAAATTTTGCCGAACCCTCTGGTATTCCAACCAGAGGTAGGGATCTTTAACGAGCCCAACATCCATGGAATCGGGACCGACGGCTTTACGTCCCCTCCGAAGGACGGCATATCCTCAATATATCTTGTGCTCATTGATATATTGTCTGCGAGCTATGATATGCTATCCCGCTGCAGCTGTACGGGCTTTCGACACGGTATTTCCCTGAATGGTCACCCATCCAAGTACTAACCGCGCTGGGCGTTGCTTAACTTCAGATATCGAATGACTGTCAGTCAACCTGAAGAGCTGGGCCATGCCCAACTTTTACTATTATTCACAACCATATATGTAATGCTATCATTACTAACGTCATAGTGTCACATTACACACCTCTACTTCCCGCCCTCACTCACCGCCCTCATTTCATCTATTCTAGACTTTATCTGTCATTTATTTATATTAGTGACAATTGTATACGCCGTAGTCACGGTAACAATATGTCTACTTGATTATTCTGAGAAAACCGCGTTCTTGGTAATTTTTCGTTAAATGAAATAATTTCGATATGTTCAGAACAAAACAGAGATTCATTAATTTTTATCGAAATATGATGGTTGTAAATAAAATAGTATACAAACCTCGGTAGGAAGTTTCATTCCTGTCTCGAGATCATAGCTAACCCCAACGCTTTGCGTCTCGTTTAACTAACTGATCTCACTATAGGAATGAATCACTTTCCACCTCGGTGTGTAATATATTATAACGCTTGCGAATGACAATAGAACTAGAAGTCTAAGAACCACCAATAAAAGAAGCTAATTTCAAAAAATTCCCCTTTTATCCAATCACATTCTTGATTAAAGCAAAAGCAACCAATATTTTCCTAGTGAAAAATTACAGTAATAGTGGAGATGAATGTTAAAATCAGAATTACTGTTGCATAAATCACCCTTTACGTTTACATGAACCTTTTACCTGTTGTGAGTAGATCTCCCGATTGGGCACGGGCCTCATATAGTGATCCGTGGCCACTAATAACACTAGCAACACTGGAAACACGCACACCGCCGTGAAGAACACGACGCATCTCCTGACCACTCTCCAACCATTCGCTTGAGCCTTCCTCCTTCTTTTCAGTCTCATATTTTCGGGGAACGTCCCATGGACCTCAACGAGAGGCTGCCATTGGTCATTTCGAGTGTATTAAACATGGTCGTCTGAAAAACAAGGCAGAATAAGTTATTTTATTAAAGATAATACCACGAGCCCTTCAAATTTCATCGATAAAGTTTTAATTTCAACAACCGCATTAGACCGTAAGACGACTGATTTTAGCAATCGGTTTTTTTTCATACTTTTGCCAATTGAAAAATTTTTCCGTGGAAAATAAAAATGTATCGATGAAATTTGAAGAACGAGTTGTATTCGGAGAAATTATCTATTGAACAAATCAAAAGAAGTACAATTTAATTCATTAGTTCATTCTCAGTTTTTCAACTGGATTCCAAAATATTCAATAAATCTAATCAACTTCAAATATCTTTACCCTATGAAGACTTAAACGCAAAAAAAATTGTTGAGAGATAATGTGTGCTGATTCAATTATTACAAAATACTGAATATCTCAAAACTAGTCATTATTGACTTACACCCTTTGGGCTTAGGACGGCAGTATTCATCTGTCTGAAACTACAAAATTCCTTAGAACGTATATAGATAGTGAAATGAGTTAGTCAAGTAGTATTAATGTCATAAATAAAAAAATGAAAAAGGCTACTATGCGACTCCTTCAAATTAAAATTAAAAGGATATTTTCAAGATAAGTGTTATTAGTGTCAAAGAATGTCTTGATGCAAAATAAAGCAATTTTGCTTGTGTGTATGAATACAAATTGAAATGAATGTTTATATGTACAAATCTGTTGCATAGTGATATTTTTTATTGTTGATTTTCAATGTGTCTACTTTGTCGTCGACATTTTGTTCATATTTTATTTGTGACTATATCATGTTATATGTGATCTGAGAGGATTGAATAAAGATTATTTTTATTAGAATCTTTCTCCTCTCCCAACTCCTGAACGGGAAAGATTTCAAGGCAGAACAAAGTTCATGTTAAACGCCATTTTTCAGTGAAAAAATATTTGTGTCAATTCTCTCGTCTCCAAAAAGGGGTATCGACTTTTTAAATTTTGAAATGAAAAATCGCACCAACTTCAATTTACTCCGGAGCTGGGCTTAATTATCATGGGGGTTAATAAAGGGTTATTGAGATGAATTGAAGCCATTTTTGAATTGAATCTCGACTGAAATTATGATTTTTCGTTAGTTCGAAGATTATTCAAAGTGAAATAGATTTGGAATAACGGTTACATTGAGTCCTCTTGAAAACCATTTGAAATATATTTTTTTGTAACCCATCGAAATTATATCAAGAGCATTAATATTGTTTCTCTATGAATAATATGTTAATTATGCTTACAGTTTCAGAAGTGATTGAATCTATCAACGAATTGAAATATTTTACATGAAAAACTATTGCATTAGCTGTTTTGACATCCTCACTAGGAAAAAAACACGTACATACCATACAAAAATAATTTTCATGAGGTGGAGAAAACTGAGTGTAAGATTTTCACTATAACTGAGTTCACAAAACCGTATCACGTGTTTCGCTTTACAAATAGCTTCTTCATGAATCGGAATAGTGTTAAGACCATTGAAAAAATGAAATATTCATTTGTCAAAAAAAATGAAAACAATCAATTTAATAACTGTACTGCGAACGACAAATACACCTAAAAATACTGTGTCAATATAGACGCTAGACTACAATAGCTTATCAATACCTCAGCTGGCCACGAAACAGACAACAACACTAAACAGAAACTTATCATATTGGGATTTTATTTCCATGAGTGTATACGTTCGAATGAATCATATCTCTGATTATTTAATAGAGAGAGCAATGCAGAGACGATCTTTCAATAATAACTTGCTGGAATTCACACGTTGAAAGTTAAGGCCTTATTCATTGCTCGCCCAAATTTCGACTTCTGAGGGTTGATGTTCAGTAGTCAGCTGGTTGACGAAACACCAAATTTATATAAAAAAAATAATAATAAATGGGTGTTCATTGAACGTTCACAACAATGGATCCTTACTATAGAAATTGAAAATTTTGTATGAAGAATAGGCGAAGATTCAGCTCAAGCTGTTTATCAACTCAACCATGTACATAAAATAATAGAAGTAACAGGACTATTCGATAATGAATGAAAAAAGATAATTTCAGGCAAGCATACGGTTGTTTTACAATCCAAAATAATTCCATATGCGTGATAAGAATTAACTAAAAGTAAAAATATACGACCATAAACGGTTGTCTTACATTTTTTATTCATGTATTTAAATATATCAATTGGAGGGAGATAAGAACAACGAGTGAACAAGGTTGTCTTGTGTTCAGGCACAACAAGTTCATCTCTGTTCCTAGTTCTCGTATCATTTAAAGTTGAGGAAGTATTTATTGAAAAGGTAGCCAGGCCTAAGGTGTTGTAGACAGCATAAATATGTAGAAGACGCATGTCTTCAGCAGACAATCAGCCTGATACCCTCAGTCTCAAGCTGATATGCTCATATTTCCAGATTCCGTGAGAAAATATGAGACAGGAATTCTGACTAATCTTGAACCTATGCAATAACGACAAACTTATTTACAATTCACTCGTTCAAAAAATGTATATATCAGATATTTTCCTCGAGAAGTGATATCATAAATCTTAAAAATTTTATCGATATCGTTTTATTTTTATCTCCAAATCATAATTATGTTGAGTTACTTTTCTATTTTCCCCGAAATTTTCTCTGCTCATCTACCCGTAGTGTGATGAGGATAACGTATTACATGAATATGTATGAAAGGTCAAACGGAAAAAAATTGAGAAACTGGATTTGCTCAGAAATAAACTGAATTTTCACAAATAATTTCTACTTCAACAAATAGTGGCGTATAGTTTTAATCTTCCAAATGAGTAATAAAATATTTTGTTGGACGGCGGAAAATGCTCTTGATGCATGGAAGATCCGTAGGTACTGAGTTTCACAAAATTAACAGGGATCACATAGAGTTATCTTAATTTTGTTCCCCAAACCTCAACACTATGCAATTTGAAATTTATTTAATAACTATAAAGTTCTTTCATAAAATTGACTCGTAGAAAGCACCCTTCAATATCAGAACGTTATCAAGAAACACCCTGTATAATCTTCGTAATGATATCAATAATATTCGATTGCTCTGTGACATATTGCCCTCTGTTGGCATGAGATTGGCAAAGTTCCAGTTGATATATGTTCGATTTAGCGAGTTATGTATTGAATGTTTCAACAGAAGTAGGTAATAATATTTCAGTTATTTATGAATATTAGGATTGATGCGAATGCCTTGTCGAAATCAAGTTTTCCTAAGAAATTTTCACTTTACCATCATTCCATCATCGGACAATACTATATAATATGTTCACTTACTTGCAGTTTCTAGTAGCACCAAATCAATAACACTCATCACATTAAGTTACATCATTTGACGAATTATTTCAACATGCACCCCTACATCTTCCCAACTTCGGGATTATCCCTCACTCCTGGCAGGAGATGTGAATCAAAACTAGAGGTGTTCATTGAGAGATGTTTCCATCTCCACTGCGGCTATGCCGGTCGATTTGTGATGGAAATAATGGAGTCTGCGCCATTCCTGTTACCAAGGGTGGTGCAGCACGTCACTGGTACGAATTTGAATGTGGGTCAGATCCGTTTTAAGTACAATCAAATATTTCTTTTCATTTTTTCTTCTCATGCGAATTTAATTGCCATCAAAGGTCGAAGTAACAGGCAAAAATCATTTCGAATATTGAGAAATAAAGACTAATGCCTTATTGTTCAAGATACATTCCCTTGTGGTGGATAATTTTTGTTGTAGAATTTTTGGGTATGTTTACTTACTATATACAATCTGAGAAATACCGAATTAATTCGGAAGGGGCAAAAATCTAGACTACTCCGTGAAGACAATTTCAAAATACCAAACTTATTCAATCTGTTCCGTAAGGAAATGGAAATTGAAGATACACCAGACAAATGAGTACCACACAAACAGAAATTACACTTTTCTCTTTGCTCTTCCTTTCCGAAAAGATGTTACCACTTATTTGTTTCTACCATTCTATTCCAGGTACATTTTATTCATCAGTTTTTTTTTGTCCAGCCAGTTTGGTTGCAGGCAGAAAAATAAATTCAAAAATAATATGTCTTCATTTTCTAGTATCATAGCAATAATGATTATGAAATTGTAATATGGGGTAAAACTGAAAATCAGCTGGTTGTATGGCAAGATTCGATTACTGTTTTCCACCTTGGTCCTGGTATTATTCATTAGTTATATGACACAAAACTAATTCGCTCATATCAATTCCATTTTCCCTAGATATTTCCAGGTGATATTGTTTTGTAAAAAACAGCGTAGAAAAATTAGTTACTTGACTTCAATGACAATGTGATCCTTGGTTGCTTCTTCCAAATTCAGCCAGAAGATATCGGTACAATTATCAGATCTTTATGGTGAAAACCAAACGGCATCAAACGAGTTTTTCAGCAATTTTTCTGCAATCCTTATTACTAATCCCCTACGCCATTCCTCAGGCCATTCATCAATACGACAGGGGAAATTATCGGGAGTAATTACACAAGTGCTTCAAAATAACCGATAATTCTCCATGAAAGCATGTTGTCTAAAAACTGCATGAGTTTATTTTCATATTTTTTCGAAAGAGCCCTACTCCGAAAGAGGAGGGCTCTTTTAGCAAAATATGAAAATAACCGAATGCAGTTTTTTTACTGACAACATGCTTGAATGGAAAATTATCTGGTTTATTTCGATGCATGAGTGTAATTCGGTAGAATATTTCCAGGGTTGAAAGTACGCCGTTTAAAATTCAGTATTTATGCCTGTCAAGATGACAAATGTACATTTCAATAATCGTTTCTATAGATACACGGACCGAGCGGGTATTTTTCGATACCTACCGAGTATTTACCAGCCCGAAAATGTCCCGCCGGGAATTTATCGCTGTAATTGATCAAAAATGTCCCGCTTCATATGGGATTTTTAACATACGATGGAAATATTCAAGGGAAAAATATTTACCTCATTAGAGAATCGAATTCAGTACATTTCCGTGTTGAAATTTTTCATTACAGAATTAGAAATACTGTTGGAAGTTCAACTCACCTACTGAATAATGAAGCATGTTGATTTTTTTATTTCACTACGTACACAAATATATTTTTGTCATAAAATGATTTATCGCACCTTTGTTTTTGAACGTACAATATTCGTAATGAATATGTGGAAGTATTAATTCTAAATGCTAATTTGGAAATAGTGGCTTGTTATCAAAACACCAGTTTCGTCAGTTTTGTGGGAACGTTTTTAAGTTTAATCAGGATGTAGTTGGTCTGAATATTTTACTATTTATATAACTAGATTATATTGGTATATATGTGAATGTATTGAAAGAGAAGTAGGAATAATAATGCCAGATATTCAGAGGCATGATTATTTTGCTATTTCTTAGAGTAAAATTTAACTTTGAAAAAAGGAATCGACGAATATCGAAAAAACACTATTTGTTGACATGAGTCACAGACTTCACTCACAAAAAACTAGAAGTCTATCCAAAACAGCTACTCCCCTACCTATATTGCGGTCATTGAATAAAGAAGTCATTCTTCAAACCTAAACACTCTGCTTGTTTCGCTCAGAGACAACCATCTTTTGAGCTCTCTAGTGGGCGCATGGAGAAATTACGGAAATGCCTCCTAAACGATGTCGATTTTTTTTATATTTTCACATTTTGCTATTTCTTGACTCTCGAATGCATCGAGTAGCCTAGTGTGCTTGCTTTCAACAACAGACAGACGAAGTCCATATCGAACCAAAAAAATTTTGCTGGTAGTTTTTGCACTACCTTAGAATGTAAAGTACATAAATAACTAACCGTGGTATATAGATTTAGCATCAGTTTTGTTCTCCTGAAGATGATAACTTTGCAAGCGAAACGCGCGTCGAGTGCAAATATTATCAGTTTGGGGATAAGATAAATGATCTCTACAAAAAGTCGCAACTTTCACATCGAAGGTTCCATTCTCATAGTTTAAACATTCACAATAACAAATGAATAGGTTCTAGCTCATTTGAACGTTTTAACTTGGAGGCCACCCAACAGATAATGACCTTAAATGCAATTCAAACAATTAGTGACTCATTTGCTTCATTATAGCTGAGATATTGTACTTATTTTATTTTATAAGAATAATATAATATTTTCATAGAAAAATGGTTGATTACCTCTCTGTTTTCTGATAATTATGTAATGAACTTTTATACTTTGGGTAAGTTTTGAATTATTTTTCTCTTATTTCAGACCATTGACAAACATTCGAGCTTTTCTGAGGTGGACCCTATCAAAGTCAATCTCCTATGAAGTTCACATTTTTAATGTCGATACCAAAACAACCAGTACCAGCGCAAGCTTCACGTGCAATGTTCAACATTGTCGAAAGATTTCAGAAAACCTTTTCAGATCTGAAGAAGTTGATTCTCTAGGATATCTTGTCATCGTACTAGAATTTCCCAAGTTCACAAAGTATCTTGAAGCTCAGATAAACGGAAATTTAGCATATAAAACGGGACACGATGATCGAGACTTCAATCTTACAATACCTTCAGTGAACATTTCTTCTGCGGATGCCACCAATAGGCAAATGGTGAGTATTAGATCTATTTTACGTCACATATTCGAAGATGTGCCACGAAATGATTCACCAAGATATATCTCTTCAACTTGATATAGTTGCAAATGTCGTCGGAACCTGAAAATGTATTCACCTGCAAACCTTCAGTTATGGGTATCGTGGTTCTTGTTGCAGTCAGAATGGCCTCTGACCGATGGCGTTGCAGAAAACCTCCTGACAGCTCTATCCTGCAGTACCAGAACCGATCTGGTGATGGTACTACCTCAAGAATGGTGCGGCAAGTTGAGCAGCGCCTTCGAAATCCACTGTGCCCTGACCACCATCGAAACGGCGCCTTGTTGCCGAAAGTATTTCCTAGCTCGTAGAGTCTCCTCGATTTTCGACAATTCCATTCTGGAAGTTCATGCGCCGAAAGAAGAGAGCCCCAACGTGTACAGCTGCGCTGTCTACACCAGGTTTGTGATATGGAATATGCATGATTTTCTGTTATATCATCATTTCATCATTCACGCCTTCATGACGTAGAAAAAAATAAAAATGTGCTTGAAAATATTCCAGCTATTGTCCAAAGTGAAATTTGAAACAATGAATAAATATAGGCCGTTGAAACGTATTCTAAGCTTTTCAGTTTCAATTGCTATATAGATCATGGAAGAAGCTACAACAACTTATTATTAAAGTATTGTATCGAAGAGCGGAATACACTCGATAATAGTATATCACACACCGAGGTGGGAAGTGATTCATTCCTGTCGTGAGATCAGTTAGTTAACCGCGACGCAAAGCGTCCAAACTTCCCAACCTTCAATGACGTTCGTAAAGACATCATTACATATATGGTTGTAAATAAACTGTTTTTTCGTATTTCGATGCAAAATTTGGAAAATATCGATGTAAGATGATTAGAAGGGATAATGTATCTCCAAAATCGTGTTTTATTGTTGTAAAGATTATTTTTGGGAGTGAGTTCTGCATTAGCTAGTGAGCAGTAATCGGTTTCGAAAGAACCTCCAACCTAGTTTACAAACATATTGGAATATAGATTTATAATATACATCTCTGCTGTGGGCATTCATGAATACCAATCTATGTTAAGGACCCAAGTACATACCAAATGTTTACCTCGCAGCTTTCACCGAGTTCAACTATGGTGATATTGCGTACAGTAATCTTTTGAGTAAATTTGATTTGAATCGGAAACAGAAGGTACAGAACTTGTGTTGTAGATTTGTCTATTCTTTGAGAAAATACGATCATGTCTCTAGTAAAATTATCGAATTGAAATGGTTGACAATGAATAATCGTACCAATTATAATTTCTGAAACTTTTTGCACAAAGTTTTGAGTAACAAAATTCCCTCGTCGCTTTACAATAAACTGATTCCTAGGTCTACGATACATTCATTGGATGTGAGATCAAAAAACAAACTGCATGTTCCTCGTCATAAAACGTCCTTGTTTCAGAGATCGTTCACTTATCTTTCCGTCAAATTCAACAACTCCCTGTTAATCAACTTTATGCAACTTTCGAGGAGAGGGATGGGAATCGCTCTGAAAAAACACTTCCTGAATATCAACTAAGATGAACTAGAATCCCTTTCCTTGAATTTTATATTAGCCTACTTACCTTCACTATGTTTCATCTAGATACCCATATTATAAATTATTGTTATGCGAATTGTTTATACATCTTTTCTTCCTCCCCATTTTTCACATTAGCTGATTCGAACTGTACATTTTAGGTTAAGTGTAAGAGTAGCCTTCGGCTAAACTGCGCCTATTTTGTACCTTCACCAATAAAGACGATTTATTATTATTATTATTTGATCTTTGCCTACGTATAATCGAAATTTGAAATAAAATATGCTGTCATCATAAACGTATCTGTTTGATGAATTGTCCGACTGTGCTTGGATGATAGCACTTCCGGTCAAGATTCTAGATTAACTATAAATCAACACAGGAATACAAGTTTGAAATATTATATATCGTCTGATGTCAGTTTTCGTTTTAACCAATGGTGACGTGTTTTGTGATTTTGAATGCCCCTACCCCAACTCTATGATTTTCATATGATAATTCATGGGTTTAAATAATAACTGAATAAATAAATGTTGATGGGGCCAACTATTTAGGGCCGTATACACTGTATGCTGCCCACCCAGAAAATCAGAGGAAATATCTATACAACGTTTCAGTTGTTATCTGATGCCAACGCACGCTTCGAAAGGAACTTTCCCCATATTCTGTTCATGAAAATAAATGTGAAAATACCTGTTTTTTTCTCGAAATAAGTTAGAAAACTTCAATCTCTCAATCATTTATTTTCAATCTCCTTTGAATCAATTGATGTTCGTAATGCAGTTCGTCGCTTTCAGCAATGGAAACTCTTTGATCTCCCTGCTTCACCATCTGCACCGAAACCTCGTAGGGATCAAAGTTCTACCCGTTCACTTCTATGAGAATGTCTTCGCGAGGAATAACGACAGTGGTTCGGAGGATATTTTGGAAAAGTTCAAAGAGAGCGCAAGAAACGAAATGAAACTAGTGTCAAATTTCGTCGAAACAATTCGAGAGTGTGGATCTGCGAAAGATGAGGATGTTATTCGATTCCGTTCTGATTTGACGGAATTGGAGAAAAAAACTGATTTGCTTTATTTGAGGATCGGCAACCGGAATTCTTGATGAATCGTTTTTTTTTTGTATGGTGTTAGTAAACAGCTATTAAGACAAAGACGTATTTTTTTTTATCACTCCCTTTCACCACATTGCTGTCATTTTTTGATTTTCTTCATTACAAATCCATCATGGATGCAACGATTTTTTCCTTACCATAGTGGAAAAACATTTCTTTCTAGGGCCATAACAGAAAACTTCTCTATCTCAACTATTTTTGACAGAACAATGTGGCACATTGTTTTCTCACCTGATAACAAAATGACTTATGTTACAGCTGTAGTTATTATTTTTTTTATATGCAGATTCACACGAAAGGAAAGCCCTGTAATGTTCAAAGAACACCGCGTGAATCAAGAGACAGGAGATACGAATTAACATTCACTTTGAATTTTTGAAGTTTGTAAGCCTCAGGACAAACCTCTTTCGGCAAGATCCCTGAGTAAGAGAGGTTCGACAGGTCTCCAATTTCACAACAAAGGGGTGGGAATTCTGTACTCTTCGAGTCATCCGTGTAGATATTGCCAAGGGTGGAATGATTGATAACAATTCAGAGGAGCATCGACCGTGAAAATATCTATAGAAGAGAGACAAGTCTCCGACCCTTCTACGATGTTCCAATAAAGTGAGCCAGTCTGTGGGCGAAGAACAAGACGGATTGCCTTTATGATAGAATCGAGGAGCCTTAATGAATGTTTTGGTGCTGAACTCCGATTTTTACTGATCGTAATTCCTAGCATCAAGATACTTGGGTTTTTCCAGCATTGAATATAACCAAGTTTATGTTATCCCATTCTATTACTTTTACCAAATCATTGTTAATTTTATTGACGTGAATGTTTCTTTGAGTTTTTGTTTTTCGAGCTGGTATGGGGACTCTAGGAGAGAAACTAGTATGAAGAGTACTGTCGTCCGCAATACTATGTACTGAACAAGATGTTTCTCGAGCAAATCATTGATATGAAGCAGAAACAAAGTGGGCACCAGAATTGAACCCTGTGGAACACCTGCATTTATTGGGAGAATATCGGACGATAATCCATTAACAACCACATACAGAGACCTATCAGACAAGAAAATCTTCAACAAAGCACACAACTGAGGAGGCAAACCTAGATAAGATGGCAGTTTAGAAAGGAGATCTCGATGCCAAACTCGATCAAACGCTTTTGAAATATCGAGTGCAACAGCGGTAGGACTGATCCTTATATGCAAGATGCAAACCCAGAATAAAGTGCAGTGATTACACCTACTTGCTAATATTGGCCTGGAAAGAAGATATTGATGACGTTTGAATAAATACAGACCATTTTTTGGAATACCTTGTATAGGGTGCAAGCTAGATCGGCATTATGGAAAGTAAATCAGATAGAAATAAAAGCCATTTGTCGCTTCTAACAGTATATATTAAAATCTCTCGTTTAACAAAATAGACAGAAGTTTACAGACACACCTTATCAACCGCTAACAATAGTAGATGTAGTTGAGCAACAATTGATATTATTTATATTATACCTTAATCTCAGTAGTGGCCTCATTTATTATGCGAAGTTGATACAAACAAAACCTGCTGACGGTTAAAATTCAATCACTGCTGAATACTGCTTTCAATTGAGAATTAGAGAAAACTATGAAACTAGTCCTATCGCAGTAGAATCTAGAGTAAATCATCAAACTGCAACAGTTCATAATCTCTTGGATGATGTATTTAATTCTTTTATTCATCTATTATCATAAATTTCATAAGTATCAATATAAAAACAGAGTACATGATTGAAAGAAAACGAAAACAGAAAATATGTTTAATTATTTCCACAAAATAAACTTGGTCCATGATACAATAGAGTAAAATTGAACATTCTTGGTCGTACCTTTACCATCTTATTTGTATCCCTTATTCATTGACAGTCTGTACAGACAGGTACCTTGAAGTTTGCACAATTTTATGCAGGGTAATATGTACATGATGTAAAGAGAAATTCAAGACAGACTGAACATTTGTATCGATTCGATTTTTTTCATGATAATAATAGTTAAGAAAAGTCAACTTGTTTTTGTCTCTAGGAACTGAAGTGTAGGATGGTATTACTAGCATTTCGAATAAAACAGAAGAAAATAACATGGGCAGTAACTATACAACATATAAATATCATTGTTACATATAAATCGTCTCAAGATGAACATTCTCAAGTCTGAGTATAAAATCAAACACCTACAAATGTATAAAATATTGCACGTTAGGATTGCACTTTATATCACGATGTATATATATGTATATCGAATTAAACAATCATTAAGTTATTTCTAAATATGAGAAGATCATATTGCACTTGTACCAGTTTTAATAATTCATTATGTATTTGGCAAAAGAGATGATAAACTCAAGGTTTTCAACAGTTTCAAAAAATTCACGTCGGGAAGTCAAATTTTGTCAACCTTTTTCAAAATTTACGTGGAGCAGGAGGTTCAATGTTCACTCTTATTATTTTCATACGTGATTTCAGTTTGAAGTAACCCTGAAGATAATATGAAATATGTTGGATGATCTAGAGCTCTGGAGAAAACGCTTACTGAACGATCTTTAATTCTTCCAATCCTGAATCTTTCCTAGACAAAAACTTTTCTACCAAAATTCTCTCCCTTCTCGTACTTGGTGCTATTCATGCGTTATTTTTTTAATCCATCTCTTTCAGTCACTTTTATTTGGAAGTTGAGAGGTGAATGTATCTTCGAACCTCTCGTTATTTTCGAAATCCTGAAAGGGTAAAAATATGGCAAATTATGTAAATTCATATACAAATTAATATATTTCAACGTTCTCCAAGTTTACTTCCCGTCTTCACTTTCAAAATCATTCCTTGCTCTCTTCATTCCTCCTCAGTATAACGAAAGATGCTATGCACCCTTTATGAACTTCGTGGAGTTTTTCCTGGACAAGGGAACATGGCATGGGCGTGAATTTTATGAAACCGTTTCTATAATAATTCTTATAATTACTATTGCTTTCAATTCTACAAACTAACTAACCTAATATTGCACTTCCGGCCACTTAAAATATATCACATTGATTATTGCAGAATATGGAAAATTTCTAAATGATGGTTCCATATTACATCACTACAAGATTTCCACGGAGTATGATCCTTCATGATAAGTAATAATATAATAACTGAGAGGTATTGTTTGAACGTCATTTTTTTGTGGTGGATCAATATTTGTTCCGTAGTTTTTTGCGTTTGTAACCTACCACAATCTGAATAGTGATTTTTAATAATGATAATACTATGTATACGCTTTCATTCATATACATTGTACGTCACATCGAAATTCCATTAGAACTTTTGAGGGGAAAAAATGAAATTGCCGAAAAATGTTTGAAAGTTTGAGATATCAACGAATAATTTACCAATATAGAGGTAGTATCTGAAAGAGTAGCATATCAAAGTTATGTTTTTCGAATAGAACAACTAATACTGTTTTCTATATTCAGATTCCCCTTCAAAAATAATTTGAAAAATTTTATTGAGAATCACGAAATACATTGAAAGGACATGAGTCTTGAAAACGCTTCTGTCAGGTTGAAAATAACTTTTCCGGTGAATAGTAACGATTACATATATAGACTTTTTTTTCGAACAATTTTTTTTGGGAAATCTGAATCTTTAACAGTATTTATTCTCTGTATACTCCCGCATCAAATCATTAGTTGTGTTTCAGCATCTCTCAATCTTTCACTAAGGAGAGCATACTGAAATATGCAATGTTGATTACTGTTTCTTAATGTTTGAAATGTTTTTCGTGCGTTCACTAGCAGTATTTAAATAATCAAAGGTAATATCACGAGTCCTTCAAATTTAATCGATAAATTTTCATTTTCCACAAAAACTTTTTTATTTGGCAAAAGTATGAAAACAAACCGATTGATAAAATCACGAGTCCGTAGGACGAGTGATTTTATCTAATTCGGTTTGTTTGAGTGCTTTTGCCTCAAAATAAAAAAGTTTGAGTGTTTCGAAAATAAAAATTTATCTTATTGAATTTGAAGAACGAGTTGTATTTGGAGAGATTATTTTTTGAACAAATAGAAGGAAGAACAATTCAATTGATCAGTATTTCATTTACATAAGAGAGAGGAAAGAAGAAAAAAAACTAATTGTACGGTCGTTCGCTATATCTGTCATAAAGTTGGGGTTATGATCTATTTACGTGTTTGAGTGTTCATTGAAATGTGTTATGTTATTATTATGCTGAAAAAGTGAAAAGTGAATGACTATTAATAATAAGGTAACTTCATTCATGATAATTTATATAAATATGAGCCAGTTCAATAGAATCGACGCGGGAAACCTTATAGTTTTGACAGTTCAAAGGTAAACAACGTTTTATCGAAACAATCGAAAGGACCAGGCAGTTTTATAGGTATAATACCCAATGATTGGCTAGAATAACCATAGAATAACCCGCTACTATTGGTTGAAATGCCAAAAACGTCACATTTTGACAAGCGAAAAAAATAATCAAGATAAAGTTTCCTCAGAAAATTGATAAAACAACAGTATTCTTTCTTTCTTTCTTCTTTTTTTACGAGAGTAATCCGACTACAGAAAATTTTAAAATGCTAAACTCGTCAATATCTGAAACTTCTATACGAACCAATTCTCGATAAGTCACTCCACCTTAAAATTTCAATGGAAGTTCGATGTGGGTGATATGAAACACTATAAAGTTGTTGCTACTATTATTGAAATATGTTTCCAAACTATTGCCTTCAATGGGCAATGGTTAGGCATTCATCGTATTCCTTCACATGTTTACTGGGAAGAAATGAACCCATATATTTTGGATTGATCACCATTTGAAATTTCGCTCTGGCTACCTGCACTCGATAAATTCAACTCTAAAGCAGCAAAACAAATTAAGTTCATGATTTTTTCCTTATAGTAAGGTAGGTATAATCTATACGAAGTTACTTGAGACAGCATAAAAACTGAAATTCCATTTAGAGTCGGCGTATCTTTGATGAAACACTGGCGGCGGATTATTACCAATCTTATAAGCTGTCATAGGATTCTGTGTTGTCTTAACTGAGTTCATAGAGACTATACAACGATAAGAATGGAATTATATTATAACTTCAATTCTATTTGTAACCGTAAAATTATATAATGTCTATAAATTCATTTATCAATACTATATACATATAAAATCATCAAAATGGATCGATGTTTATCGTAGGTATGAAGATGAAGAGAACGGTGTTTGTGCATCAAGTTATGCCATGAATATATTTTAACAATAATAAAGTTACAGTTTTCATTCGAGAAGAAGTTTCGAACAGTATTATTGTAGTTCTCTACGAATCGTTCGTTCCCCATAGGTAGTGTAATGATACATTGTCTATAAATAATCAACCTCTGTAATAGTTGAGCCTATTTCCAATCAGCACGACAATACTTTCGATGGAGACAATTATGTTGAATTCGCATATGAAAGAGTATTATAAAATAATTCTCACGACACTCTATCTATGAGTATATCGGTATTTTCGCTGACTCTATTGTAGCGCATCGGGACCCAAAACTAGCCCAAACGACATTCAAGTCTTCGTCACCGGAACAACAGTCGCGTAGCTCACATTCTCCGAATCGCTACTAGAAGGTCCCTCCTCGCCACCTATCACGCCGCTATCCGTAGACCCGTATCCCCTGAACGCGGCCAGGTTCCGGGGAAACCTGCCGAAGAAAACCGAATGGGTCTCCACGCTCTCCGCACCTGACTCACTGTGACCGTCTCCGAGACTTTCGTCCGTATCGCTGCCGTGGTCGACGGCTGCCTCCTTCGCCTTGGCCAACCGCGATTCGTTCGAGTCCGAGCTGAGGTAGCCCGAGTCTTCGGGCTTCATCGTGGCGTTCCACGTCTTCTTCTTCTTTTTGGACATCGAGTGGAGCACGAACTGGTGGTCGGAATCCCTTTTGAGGACGACGTCCTCCGTTTGGATGAGGTTGGTGATGGCGCCGTTTTTCTTGGATTTCTGCAGGAGGCAGAGCTCGTAGTCCTCGGGGGGTTGGTCAGGAGTGCCGGAAGGGGCTGACGTGCGGACGCACATGGGAGCATTTGACTTCGTCGACGGGCTGCCGACACTCCTGCCATTCAAGTTTTTTGGAGGGTGAGGGGGTTTGTTGGGGCTGTCGTCTGGAAAGGAATGGGACGTTTTCAGTTAGTGTTAATGGATGTAGTTTCATGATTTTGGTTTTACTATATTCAGCGACTCAAATGGAATTGAAATAAAGATGCGAATCAAGAAGTCATTCGAACAATTTTGGAATCCGTCAATAAATGACTAACTAATATATAGAGTTTCAAGACTAGGTCTTTTGAAATGAATTTAACTGGCCGATAATCTGTCTTTAAAACCGCATCCTCGTCTTTTGTCACCTGACTCATCAAAAATAGTAGCACCACAAACAACTTGATAGTTTTGAGCGCCAGTGTTAGTAGAGTGTTACTGAATGAAACCAGCACATACTTAGAATGCTCATAGAGTTAGCAACGGAAAAATAGCAACATTTCTGTGAAATTCTTTGCCAATCACAATTCCAAAGCCGTATCAAAGACAAGGGCGGATTTCATATGATGAAATGAATACGAATCAATCAAAAACGTAGTTTTTTTAAAATGAATCGTTATTATCAGTATAGACGATGCCCGAAAGGACTTCAGAAATTAGGAACATGACTAGGAGACTTTTGATTGAGACGGAAAGCGTGAAAAAATTGAAAATATATTTTGATGGTTAGTGAGTTTTGAATTCATATAATTGCTCATTAGTATGGAATAACTACAGGTACATTATTAAAAAAAAAACTTGAAAATTTATAAGTAAAAAAAAATGCCTCTTAGAGAATGATCACAAAAGAATTATCATATCGGACAGAAAGCCAAGAAAAATTGATAATTATTTCATATATGGTGTAACTTTATGTAATGACTCGTAAGTCGGGAAATAGAAAGTGTAACACCTAAATATAATCACAGAATACATTCAATGTTATGGGCTTTTCATAAAAATAGTACAGAATCCTCAGATGGGACAGAAAGCCTGAAAATATTGGGAATTTTCATCGGTGATGTCATTTCATTTATATATTCGCTCATAAGTTGGAAACTAGAAAGGGCGCCACCTGGAAGTGTCATGTTCAATAGTACAGAATTTGCGTGGACTGATATGCCAAATTTAGACTGCTATGAACACGGTCTAGTGGAAATATCAGAACTTCATTTTGATCTACAGAACTTAGTTCGTAAAATTTCTTTCTGGGGGTGGAAATTTGAATGAGTTTTGGTGTATTACACCTACTGCTTTCCCTTAGAGGGTTAGAATATGGTTGATTTTTTCATTTCCTAAATTTCTTGTGTAGGTTCCTTTTGCAGATGAGGTATGATATAAGCTCAACCGATGTGTCCTTCCGAGATCTAACGGGAGAAAATTGCAAAATTTGAAAGTTCACGAAGCAGGTAATGGTAAAATATCCATTCCTACATTTTGATCATATAAGAATTACACAAAAACCTGTTTTCTGGAAATTAAAGAAAAAACGAAGTATTTGGTTTCGCAATTTTTTTCATGGTTCCTTTTTGATAACATAATATAAAGCTGAATCGATGTGTGTTTCCAAAAATATACAGCTTATCTCTTTGGATCGTACGAAGAGAAAATTGACCTTAAAAATTATCTTTCAAAAGAACTGCTATTTCGTACGTCCACCACACATTTCTTTGCTGGAGTTCAGAGTTACAAAATCATAATCGAACAACAGACGAACAGCGACAAGTGAACTCTTTCCGACACACTGAGCTCATGGCAAAATGGAAGGATAACTAGCTGGTGGAAATCAAGACCTGTCGGAATATCTACCACCAAAAGGATAATGTTGTACATAAAAATGCAGCCCACTTCCATATTGTGTATAACATGTATGAGAGTATCGAAAGTAATACGCTTTCATTTGTCTCACCTGTTATAAGCATTCCTTCGGCATCTTTCGGGTGCTCGTAGACCGGAGATCCATCATGAGGAGGCGGAGGTATAACATCAGGCTGAACGATAGCCCCTTTGGCGCGCTGCCTCCTAGAATGCCGCTCCTCCAAAGTCAAAGTTCTTCCTTCCTCTTCATCTCCAATAACCGTGCGACATTCCCCCACATTCTCTTTGAAGAGTCCTCGAGTCTTCGCCTCGTAGATTTCCCGGAGGCTCCCGAAGGCCCTATTGAAGTTGCTTTCCTCGCTCCGGTGGGGTTCAGTCTTTGGGGGGATGAGAGACTTCGCGTCACTTCGAAAGCTTCCGGTAGTTCTCAGAAGAATCTGCGCAGGGCAGCTAGTGTCTTTCTGCGTATCGCTGCTGATGGGGGTGTTCGTGATTTTATTTTTGCTTGGCTTCCTGTCCAGGGTATCGGCCTCGAATTCGTCGGAATCGTGGACCGGGATATAGTGGTCCAGGCAGTCTTCCACCTCTATGAGCAGCTTTCCTGGCTTCTCGACTCCGTTCTCGTAGCGAACCTTCAAAGCCTTCTTCTCCAGCGTGGAATACCTGGAGCCGCCCGGAGTAGAGGGGGCGCTTCCGTAGTTGTAACCGCTGTTCACGTACACCTCGCTGACCAAGCTGTAGCGATTGTTGCTCTGTAGCAGTTCGGGCAGCTTGTAGTCGCCGTTTTCGATGACGGCGGCCTTCTTCATCACTATCAGCTCGTAGTCGTGGTCGTCCTCTTGCAGAATGTCCATGTTGATTTTGGAGATGGTCAAGTTGCCGGTGCGCTTGTTGAAGATGGCGTTGCGCATCGTCATTTCTTCTTGGTCGGGAAGGACGGTGCTCAGGCTAGGACTTGGTTGGGAGGAAGATACGTCGGCGTAGTCTGACGGTGTCGAGTATCCACCTGAAAGGAGAGTTTGGTTGAAAAGACTGAGGGGTTTCTCCGTGCTTTTGTTTACAAGGAAATGCTTTCAAACGATTGGAGTTCGATGACAGCATTGTTTAGAGAGATATCTGGAAATATCATTCTAAGAGATGAATACTACGGGTATTCATTTCCGAATCATATTTTTTCTATCACTATTTTTGTCTTTTTTTCTTCTCTGAATCAGATCTTATAAATTACAACTTCTATGTAAGAAAAATCAGAAAAGTTCACAAACAATATTGGAAAATAGAAGGTTATGTACAGTTCTGGTGAAGTGTTAGAAAAAAATATATATTGATAATTGAGTTTTCCAAGGATACCTACTAAGTCAAACTTTTCTATCATATTATAACGCCTGTATTGTGAGAAACTAGAGCATAATAATTATCATCCCTGATTATATTTGTACAGAATCAATCTCAACAACAATGCTTAGGTTTCAACCTACCTTTATTTGCAGTCCTTTCCAAACTGTCAGTTTCATAATCGGCCGGATTAGAAGAATTGTTTTCCTTCAATTCACTCTCCGTGTACGGAATAATCAAATTCTTGTGTATCGTGAACTCGTTGATGACAGCGTTCATCTGTTCCTTCGTCAACGTGGCCACCTTCTCTTCGGATCTCTCCACCTCTATGGCCTGCTGGATCATATCGGGAGGCGGGAACCGCATCGAGGCACTAATTTCAGAATATAAAAAAAAGAATATGTAATTCTGTGAGTCAACAATAGTAGTACATATAGAACATATAAGAAATATACATGGTATATTATATACAAAAAAATCAATATAATAGAGCAGTCTATTACAATCAACAACTAACATTTTAATTTTATGGGTATACAAAACCTTGCCAATACTTCAAAAATCAATCTACATTGTGGAAACGGTTCTTGCAAAGAAATATCTTCCATAATCATCATCCCTGATCATATATCTACAGAATCAATCACAACAACGATGCTTATGGTTTTAACCTACCTTTATTTGCAGTCCTTTCCAAACTGTCAGTTTCATAATCGGCCGGATTAGAAGAATTATTTTCCTTCAACTCACTCTCCGTGTACGGAATAATCAAATTCTTGTGTATCGTGAACTCGTTGATGACAGCGTTCATCTGTTCCTTCGTCAACGTGGCCACCTTCTCTTCGGATCTCTCCACCTCTATGGCCTGCTGGATCATATCGGGAGGCGGGAACCGCATCGAGGCACTAATTTTAGAATATAAAAAAAAGAATATGTATTCATTCTTTGAGTCAACAAGAGTAGTATAAAACATATAAGAAATATACATGGTATATTATATACAAAAAAATCAATGTGATAGAGCAGTCTATTACAATCAACAACTAACATTTTAATTTTATGGATATACAAAACCTTGCCAATACTTCGAAAATCAATCTACATTGTGGAAACGGTTCTTGCAAAGAAATATCTTCTTCACTCTATTGAATGCTGGAGAATATTTAATTGGTTTGAGATCTGTTAGTATTTCATGATACACCACTTGCACACAGAGAAGACTTTTTATAGAGTGCCAAATGTAGTGGTTTGAAATATTTTTAGTTCAGGAGATGAAGCATTTTGGCTCGCAATTTTTTCGTCCACCATGGATTTACCTGAAATTTTCACAGAAGGTAGGGAATAGCTCAAGGATCATTTTCTATATGATGACGCTGTACGCTAGAGCCTTGGGGGTGGATGCCACCCCATCACGGGGGTGGAAATTTTTTATTACATTTCAACTGAAGTGATCGACGGAAAAAGTAATTCTAAAAAATAATGTGCCATACGTTTTTTTCGTAAAAGAAATAATTTTTGAGTTATTCGAAGTTGAAAGTAACAGTTTTTTGACGAAAAAATCGACTTTTTCAAATGTTTTTTTGCAAATAACTCTAAAACTATGCATTTTACCAAAAAAAGTGTAGAGAGGCGAATTGTGGCTTTTGAAAAAACAAAAACAATGCTTTCTTTATAATTTTCCTACGACATAGACTTTTTTCGTCAAATGTATAAATTGGAAGATTTAAAGCGAAATAAGGAGAAAAATTTGCATTTTTCGAAGAAAGCTCATAGAAACTTTTTTGAAGTATTCAATTAGAGCTTCCAAACAAATGGAAAAATGTCTCCCTAGCATGAAAATTGACCGACTTATGATCAAAATAAGATCGGTACCCGCTTTTTTCTACGAAAAAAATCTGTGAAAACAACCTTCAAAGTACCCCCTAACTATAATTCATCGCCACTCTTCTGTGATTCTCTTCATATATGTACTTATATTATACCCACGAAGTTTAACCAATTCAAAATGCCTAATTTTAAAAAAATTGGAGTTTAAAGAAAAAACGATTTTTTTCAATTTCGTGTTTTTAACCATTTTCTCATAAATATCTCTCAAAATACTAAAGATACGAAAAAATCGATACAGTGCTAAATTGTAGCTTTTTTAATGACAGAAATTTCCCTGTGTGTAAATTTTTTGTTAAGTGAATATTCGGCGAGAAAAAGGCGTTTAACACCTACATTTACGACCGAACATCACCTTAGTCAAGCGCTTTTAACTCTCCCCATTTAAACATTAGGGGATCTTAAGTAATTTCATTCACATCGTTTTATAGCTCTTGAAAAGCTCTACAAAATCGTTCCTGAAAAAAAATTTTATCACCTAAAATGAAGGAGCTATGCTTAAAAAACCGATACTTTTTTTTTTGAAAAAATTGAATTACTGCTTCGGAGCGTAGTAATCTACATAACCGGTATATTCGGCCGTTATACGTTTTATGTTCAACTTTTTCCATTCATATTGGAAGGCAGAGAAGAAGAAAAATCTGCTCGCATGTGTGAGTGCATATTTCGTTGATTTCTCACCAGTGTATTCTAAAGTTCGAAGACATATTATAAAAATTTCAATGTTTCCAAGAGTAGTTTATAACAAGGGTAGGTTGGAAGATTATGAAATTGTATCCTAAAGCATGAAACAATCATTATTTAACTATTTTTAGCCATATTCAGGTTTCTAGTGTTATTTTATAATTTTTGACAATTAGGGGTATTTTTCACCCCTAAAAATCAAAAAGCGTACAACGGCACAATATATAAAATGAACTAGAGGGTGTAATAAACCTACTCCCAAATTTTTGTACAAATCGGTGCTGGACGAAAAAATTACGAGGTTTTACCATTGCTTCATTTTCTGAACTATTTGAGAGATCGTGATTCCTTCACTAGATTTCAGTTGGCTTCTGTTGGTATTCATCTATGGTGGATGTAATTAATACGTTCCACCAAGATTCTGTACGATTCAATATTGAACGTTTTTGTATAACAAATACTTTATGTACAGCTTATCCAATCCATCCTGTCACAAACTGAGATAATTTTCCAATTGCACACTGGTAGTGCACGAAAGAAAAAACACCGTCTAGGAATAAATTTCTACCCACTGAACACATAATTGGAGTTTCTTGATCTTAGTATACTTCACAGAGTTTGCTGGGCATATACGTTGTTAGTTCTGTGCCAAAATGGATTGAATAAGCAAAGCAAGACTAGCCCAGTCGAGATTAAAACCTGTTTATGTGTATAGTCCTTATGATATATCCTTTCAAGGTGACTTTAAGAAATTGTATATCATCACTTTAATATGAGGTGACGAGTATTTCAGATAATTTGATATTTATTTGATCAAATAAGTTAGTAAAAAGGCATACTATTTTATCATGATTAAGAATCGGTTTGTTTCTATAGCACCATTACTGAAATTTACGCTGTTATATAAAACTCGTTAAATCGTATATGCAAGAAAAGAAGATCACTGGGTCCAGCAGAATGCCTTATGGTTTTCTGTAGAACAGGCCTTTGTAACCTTTACCTGTAAATTCCTGTTCTGTGATCCATCGGCACGGTGTCGTAGATATTTTCCTGCTTAACGGGAGATGAAGGAGGCTTCTTGATGCTCTTCCGCTGCTCCTTGACCGGAGGTTTTGCAGTGGATGGACCGACGTTGTTCCCTGAAGCTACAGCAGGGGATAAGATCTTCGTACTGTCGTCGACTGGAAATGATTTAGAGGGCGATCGGACTCGCTTCGGGCAGCGAGCAGGCTTAACCTCTCTGTGCCCCTCCTCGCTGGAATCCTTCAGGATCGGCACATCCTCCAACCACTTCCTGATGCTCCTCTGCTTGCTCTCGTTGGAGGTCATCGCGCAGCTCTGGCATGCAGCCAGCGAGGGATACTCTGGTAGCTTCCCGCTGAGCGACTTGTAGTCTTGAGGGTCGCAGCCACCGCAGCCCGCACACGTTTTCCTTCGGCTGTTCTCCCTCTTCAGGCTGATGATGCTGCTACGCCTGCTTGCCGGGTTGGAGAAACCGTAGACGGGATCGACGACGTAGTTGTTCTCTTCTTCGGGGATGTTGATGAGGCTCGGAGTGAACCTTTTGGACGATAGTTTTTGTTTGGCGATGGAGATGACTTCACGGATTTTCGTTAGGAACTCGAGGGCTGCTGGAGGAGGCGCCTGAAGGAGGTGGAGAGTTAATAATGATGATAAACGACCTAATTTTTTTCAATAATGATTTTGGTCAGAAATAAAATCGAATATGAATTAATATAGATAAAGGGTGGATTTGGTATTTACGAGAGAAAAATCAGAAGCGATAAGGCTGACAACACTCAAATTCGGCCATAATTACAATATCAGTTCTTTCTCCATGGCATCAATGACCTGCTTGGGAAAAAATACTTTCGATTGGGTATATGTGGAATAATTGAAGAATGTTTGTACAATTAACTCAAACAAGACCCAACAAGATCATTGAACAGAACATTACTTCAAAAATCATCAAGCCCAAATTAGAGGATGGAACAATGATGAAAAAAACGAAGTTGAATGTAGATTCTGTAAATGGTATCCTGAACCTATGAGAGGAAAATATATATTCAATTCAAAAGTGACTTTTATCAACAAGAATTTGAGATGGCTATGGGTTCACTTTTTTCCGATTCTGAGTAATATTTAAATGGAATGTTCTGAGGATGATTTCGTATAAATTTATCCAAATGGTTCAAAGGTATGCTGAAGTTGAGTTGATGATGTTTTTTCCATATGGAACTTTTATCGAAATCAACTTGAAGAACATTAACAAAAATTAACCAACAATAAAGTTCACATTGGAAATAGAAAATTAAAGAACTCTGTTTTATAGACATAATGATAAAGAAATCAATACTTCATGTAGACAAAAGTTCATCGAAAGAAAACACATACCAACATATACCTATTGACGTTATAACTCAAACCACCACATAAATGCCAAAAAAGATATAGTTGAATGCCTTTACGATAGAACAAAAAAAGTATGCGATCCATTGGAGAAAATCGATGAAGAAACTTCATAAAATGAAAATTGAAGAAATATGCTCTCATCATTATGTCAAATCTCATATCTTTGACACATTATCAAAAACGAACACGAAAGAGAAATATTTGTGGATAATTTTTGGAATCGCGGAAGCGGATTTTTTTTCCCGAAACATTAAGGAACAAACTTTATAAATATCATTTTTTATATCAATTTCTCTTGAGCAAATTTGACTTATAAGTTGGTGACTAATAGAACTGTTTTTAATCACAGCAGGAATTTTTCGGGCTAGATTAGAAATATCCCCTTCTACACTTGTATAGATTTCAATATTATTTCCTAATTATTACAGATCATAGTTGGTGAACAACCCAAAAAACTAGGAAGGAAAAATTTATTCATCCACCAAAAAATATTGAGTTTACAACGGTACATAAATGGAATGATGAGAAGCATTGAATAGTTCGATTATTGATCCTTGATGTGTTGTTCTGCCCCTTCTAGCAAGCACTCGAGGCTAGTCTAAAAATATTTTTTAGCTGTAAAAGATGATTCACCTCACTTGATGAAGTCAAGATTCTCAATAATCACATTTTCTTTTTCAACGACGTAGCTTTAAACCACTGTCAGGAATTATAAGAATTACTCACCATGAGTAAATGCGGCTCAAAATAGGCAGGGTTGAAGTACAATTTCTTCCTGGTGCTTCCAGAAAGGGCTTTGAGGTTATCTGGCCGGTCCTCTCGACCTTCTAGAGTCTCCACTATAGACACATTTTCTTCTGGCAACCTTTCGTTGGTTGCCGAATCCTGATGGGAATGCTCGAAAGAGGAAAAAGTGGATCTGGCCGAGTTGAAGCTGAGCTTCTGATTCTGCGGATGAACCATGGCAGATGTGATCTGTGAAAGACGATATAAATTGACCTTGTAGAGAAACGCCGCAATCAACCAAGCACTCACTTGTTTCTTTCTGTCCTCGTAATGTTTGATGATATCTGGTGCAGCATCGTTATCGGAACTGTTGGTGTCGCTATAAGCCTGATCGCCCTGTATGAAGTGCGCTGGTATAGACAGCAGCGGGTTGTTTTTCACTATGCCTTCTTCTATGCCTCGTAAGCTTTTGTCTTCTGCGGACTGCTCGCCGGATTTTCCTTTGCCGCGTTTCCGGAGGTGCAGGTAGAGGAAGACAGAGGCTACGTAGATGAGACCCAAAAGGACCGAGCAAATGCCGATGGCTACGTACTCCGTGACGCTCATTGGCTCGCTGGTTATGCTGCTCGACTCTGTTCGGGTGTCTAGAGCAAAGGCTACCTCACTCACATCTGAAATAATACCAGGTAAAGCAGAAAGTGGAACATTTAAAAATCGCAAAAATACGGTTAAAATGAAACATGGTTCAATATGAGAATAGATAAATATTCGATGATACATTTTCTTGTGGATATTTATTTACGGGTACAAACCCAATATGGTAAAATACGAACGAATTTCATAATAACCTAACCTATACACGAGTTATAGTACGGAATCGAGTACGAAATTTGTACAAATTGGTAAATGTACAAGGATAAAGAATGAAAAGTTCTCTAAGTAGATGGGAAGTAAAAAAAAAAGAAACATAAAAACGAAAGTTGAAAATCCAATTATTCATCAGAATTTTCAAATTTCTGAATTCAAGGTAAGCAGTGGAAGAGGTCCATTGTAGGCAGCTATGAAAACCATAATGGGTGCGATTAAATGAGATGTGGAAAGAGTGATGGAGTTCTGTATAACAGAAGATACTTCGAAAGTTGTTTCTCAGCATTTTATGAGGGCAATTGAATCTGCCATTTTTTCTGTTGTGAAGACAAATCAAGTATCTGTGCTTTTTTTAACCCGGCTTACAGCCGGGTTACTATGTTCTATAAACCATGAACATGAATTATACGGGAAATACAAAAAAGAACCTAATAGGTACAGAGATGAGTATAAAAACTATAAAAATTATCTGAACCTTCTAATAAAAAATACGAAAATCAATTACTACGAAGAAAAAATAAATGAAAATAAATACAATACCAAGAATTTTTGGAAAACAGTTAAAGAAATAGTCCCAGCAAAAAATGAATACAGTATAAAGCAAATAATCACTGATGGTAACATTTCAGACAATGACATAGACATGGCTAATGCGCTCAATGACTATTATGTTAATGTAGGTGTGGATATGGCAAACAAAATAACTCCCCTGAATGAAACATTAATTACCCCAGAACCCACTCTTGAATAATTTTTTTTAGAACCAACGAACCACTTTGAGATTGAGACAATCATATCTAACCTAAAATCAAATAAGGCTCCTGGATATGACTCTATCACAGCAGAAACATTAAAACTCATCTCCAAACAAATATCCCAGCAACTAACATATATAATCAACTTGATAATAGAAAATGGTAGTGTACCAGATGAATTCAAATTAGCAGTGGTCGAGCTAATTTATAAAAAAGGGGATAAAAATTTACCAGTAAGTTATAGACCTATCTCGCTGATCACCATTCTTGCCAAAGTTTTTGAAAAAACCATAAAACAGAGGCTAGAGAATTACCTAAAAAAATTCAAATTATTGTCCGACAAACAATTTGGTTTTAGAGATGGAAAATCTACCAATGACGCCATTAGTCATCTCATGAGCAACATTTACCAAGCAGTTGATGATGGAGATCCAGCCCTGTGTGTTTTTCTTGATCTCTCCAAAGCGTTCGACACAGTAGATCATACTCTGCTGTTAGATGCTCTGGAGAGACTGGGAATTAGAGGAACTCCTCGCAAACTCTTTTCTAGCTACCTACGGAATAGAAATCAAATTGTAGAAATTCGAGAAACATTTAGCGGTAAAAGGGAGGTTTCGTGTGGAGTCCCACAGGGAACAGTGCTTGGACCTATCTTGTTTATAATATACCTCAATGAACTTCTATATCTAGACACGAAAGGGGAAATTATTAGTTTCGCTGACGACACGGTCATATTTTACAGAGATATGAATTGGACAAACCTCAAATTGAAAGCTGAAACTGATATCAGACAGATTACAAACTGGTTCATTTCACGAAAGCTGACAATCAACTATGAGAAAACAAGTTACATGCCCTTTTCCTGCTATAAAAACCGTCTTCCTGAATTCAACACTCTGTCATTCACTTAAATAGTGACTCTAAGATACAAGCTGCTTCTGAAATGAAATGCCTGGGTGTTACAATAGATCATCATCTTAGATGGGACAAGCACATACTGAATGTTGTGAATACTCTTAGGAGTATGTTATTCAGATTTAGGTATTTCTCGAATATATTGGAAACCTATCACCTGAGAATTCTATACTATTCTCTAATAGAATCTAGAATTCAATATGGAATCCTGGGATGGGGTGGTGCTTTAGATGTCCACTTGAAAAAATTAACCACGCTACAAAAATACTTCTTGAAAATTATCTACCAGAAAGAGAGAAATGAATGAATTCTTGAGCGAGTATTTATTAGATTTGTAGTTCTCAATAAGATGGATAAGTCCGTATTCAACTTATTTGACGTGTCAGAAGTGAACGGTACTGATTTCTTTATCAGAATAAATATTTGTTGTAGTGACTGAACAAAGAAACAGATAACCCGATCGAAAACCAGCCAGAATACACATTTCAATTTAGAAACCGACGGGTTTCAGGATTTTTTCAAACAATACGGAAAAAAAATCATAAATTAATATAATCACTTCTTGACCCTTGTGTATATTGTGAAATAGTTCAATATTCCACTGAACCTTCCGAACACTCGAAACTCTCCGTAGTTTGAGATCGCATTTTACAGTAAAAATCATATTTGACAGAATCGTCATTAATAAATACATAAAACTACCAACAACTGATCTCTAAACATGAAATCTCACTACGAAGATCCGTTGAGAAGTTGACTAAACTTTATTAACGGTACCAATGGATGTATCGTTAGTGGATACAATTAACCTATTTGAAATATTTTTTTATATGCGGATTACTATATGAAAATTCTCCTTCTACACGTTCATCATCAATTCAAGATATTTGGTAGTTTTGCTGGTGGTGATATCAAATCCAAAACTCAATTTGAGTTTGAAATTGCTGACTAATAGAACTGAACTGGGGAAAGAATAGAAATCTGTCCTCCTATTCTTGTATGTGTTTCAATATTTATTCTCATTTTTCAGATTGATGTGATTTGAAAACCAGAAATCACTACGAAGAAAGAATCTATCTACCACAGATTAATGACTTGCAAACAGTACTCAGACCGGTACTTTGAACACCTTTTTCGAAAATGAAAATAACATCCAAATGCTGATGGTATAACAGCAACTTGTCATCAGTAAATTCTATGGTGATTCCGTTTTTCGAGATTCATTCTTAGGAACTCTATCCACCTCCGAAAGAAAACCCACTGAACTTACTGGTTAGATGTTTCACCGGCGTTCCAACCACCCTGAACGCTACGCATGGCGAAAAGATCATCTGAACTCGAGGAATTTCCGTGGATTCTGTAGTGGACATTTCTCTGCACATCAGGTTAACCATAACCAGTCGACCCGCCATCCTACTTCGCAGTTCTGGTTCTCCAGACCACTGAAAAATTCAGATAAAATAGCTCGGTAAATAGCAGCATTTTTATTGTGTCTGAAATCAGAAATGAACAACTCGAACTACGAAGATGAAATAAATGCGACGCTGTGTTTTGTAAACTTCTGTTATTTCTAACTGATTTTTCAACATAAAAATAGTATATTGTTCACCAGGTAGGAAAATCCTTACATTCCTGGCCAAAACTGTCAGGGATACATTCAATTCTGAAGAAGGGTGATCATGTCTTCATTATGAAGAAAAGATAATTTGTGAAAAAAATTTTGGGAGTATAAAAACAGGCCAAATGAACCGCACTCCACCAAATTTTCGGCGGAAATCTAAAAAAACGTTTATTTACAACCAAATATGTAATGCTGTCATTACTAACGTCATTGAAGGTTGGGAAGGGTCACATTACACACCTTTACTTCCCGCCCTCATTTCATCTATTCAAGACTTTATCGGTCATTTATTGACTTCATCTGACATTTATTTATATTGGTGACAATTGTATTCCACGTACTCACGCTAACAATATATCCTTTTTATAAAAAAATAAAAATAAAATAATGAACGCCAGAAACGCCCTGTTGTGGTCTTCTTATTCACCAACCGAACCACCACATATTTGTAAGTTTGTTTATAATGAGTATAGGTTATCATTATTATTATGAACACCCTTTTCTATATTCCTACTCTCTTTACTGTTCATGAAACTATCCACTGTAGGTACTTTCATTTCCATGTATAAAGTATACTTCTTAATTTGTTAATAAATCTACTTGCTACGCAAATCTACCAGTCAGGCACACTACAACTTCTTCAGAAGTTAGGTGCAATGTCATACTGTTCAAAAATAGCATTTAACCTGAAATGTAACATTAGTTCAATAAAAATTATCTATCTATCTATCTATTATTCTGAAATTGCCGAAATTGTGTTTGAAACAACAAATAAAATTACTAGGTAATACTGATGAAAAATTCAATTGGGCCAGTCAGCTGAAATCATGTTTTGTTTTTGCCGGTGCTGAGGACATATGGAATGATGCCATCATTCATGGAAAGTTCAATAAAAGAAAAATTTTAGCCAGCTTTTATGATAAACTTTTTGAAAGTGATATTTCACTGATACAAAGATGCACCTTTCTGCCACTCTACAGTAATTCTAGCTTTTCTAAAAAACCCAAAGACTACTTACTGCTACAACTACCTATACAGGTCACCCGTACTTTGGCCCAATTGCGTTTGGCCAATAACTTCAAAATTAAATTTACTCTGAATGGATCGTCTCATCTGATTGACCCCAATGAGATGTGCACAGTCTGCAATTGCCACGAAACCGAAACCATCTCTCATATATTGTTTGAGTGCCCTATCTATAGTGTCTTGAAACCCAATTATAAATCTCTCGAGTCGTGGGAATCATTACTTTCCTCCTTAGAGGCACCTTCTCCAGATGATGCCAAAATTATTTCTAGTTTTGTATGGAATATTCTGAGGCTCAGGTCTTTTATACATAATGAATAATCTTCTGTGTCCTCTATATATATATATGTATATTTTTTTCCTTAAGAATACGATATTGTGTCACTTGTTAGTTCTTTTTGTGTATTTTTTTTCCCTCTTACTCGACTCTTGCTGTAAAACCATGTTTTCAGAAGCAATAAAGGTATTATTATTATTATTATTATTATTCTGAAAAAAAACTCGTTCTTGATAATTTGTCGTTAAATGTTATATTTTAGATATGTTCAGAACGAAACAGAGATTTATTAATTTTAATCGAAATATGATGGCTGTAAATAAAATAGTATACTAACCTCGGTAGGAAGTTTCATTCCTGTCTCGAGATCATAGCTAACCTCGATTAACTAACTGATCTCACGACAGGAATGAATCACTTCCCACCTCGGTGTGTAATATACTATTTCAACCCCTTAAAACGCATCCCAACAATTGGTTTCACCAATTAATAAGAAGCCGAAATGGCCCTTTCTAGTGGTTTGGCAGGAAAACCTTTAGAGTCATTTCTTACTTGATGAACAGAAAACTAATTGCAAACAGTAATATAAATTGTACATTGCTAGGTACCTATATATTTTAGGGGTTGTTCTACAAGGGTCTATTCTTTGTATAACCATCGTCTTGGAGAGAACAAGGATTTTTGTAAAATGTTCGGGATAATGTAGGAGATCAAGGGCTGATATCTAAGTTTATTTACAAGAGTTAGATAAATTTGCCCTTTTAGGACAAAACTGCCAAGTTTTCGATAAGAAAATAATTACTCATATTCCAAACTGCAAAAAGTACAGAAAGTCCGTACACATAAACAAGGAAAGGGATATCTCATGGAACTACCAGCGGTATACAAAAAAAAATCTTCTGAAAATTTAATATTTTCCTAGTTTCGAGTAAAAACATTCATCTTTATATTTTTCCGTTCATCACTCGTATATCACATCTTGCTGTGGATCAACATTTATGTCGATTGAATAAATGCACCTAGTTTTTTGCAGAAGCATATGCCCTGCTCATACACAAGTATCTGGTTGTCAATCTCGATGAATTACAAATTTTAATAGCTTCAATGGCTATGAATGGTCGATTTCATGATTTATCTACACCAAAAAAGTCACATATTTTCACGATAAGAAGAATAATTTTCTTATCATAAATGATGGTGATTTGCAGTTTTATGGCAAAGTGCCGTTATTTGAAATTTCCGTATCAGGTCTACAATTGATTTCTTTGGAAGAAGAATCACTAGTATTCATTATTCATTTTCCAGTCAATTCGAATTAGTAATTATTCTGAACATTTTGCTACAAGACTCCAATCTTCATTGAACAAATGAATTTGAATTCAAATAATCAAGTTTCATTCAATAGTAATATTTTTGAGAAAGTGTGGATGAACTGTGAATCTTTCCAATTAGAATTGATATTACTTTTAGGAACGAGTCAGATATTTTTCTTCAGTGGTTGAAAAGTCATTTCATTTTTGTACTAGGTCAGATTTTCCACATTTAGGTACAATAACCACGGCAACCAAGCAATGTCCTCAAAATATCCTATGTTTTTTTACAAAAAATTAGTGAATTCAAGGTGTGACTCGTTAGAGGTAGTTTCTTTCTGACTTTTCCGCAACTCCATTGAGTTGTCATGAATTTGTTCGAATACTAATCATCCAGGAAGAAAATCAGAAATGTAAATATTAAATCAATATATTAAAAACAATGCCCGCTTTCACATTCACATTTTTCACATATTCGTTCGTATAAAATTATTAAGAATTATCCAATTTATCATTGAATGATTTCATCCATAAAAATCTGCACATTGTATCAAGCAATATTCAGCAAATGTCTCGAAATATATTGATCCGAACCGAACCAGTACTGTTTAAATGACTCAATAATCGTTTTCATATCGTTCTACGAATCGATTTTCTGAATGAGCGTAATTGTGAAGAAATGTCTTTGATAATATATAACTGGTCCATAAACACCCATTTCAGTGTCAGAAGAACTCTTAATGATCTATTAGCCATCGTTTGAACAATTTTTATGTGTCATATCTGCGAAGCATTCTTTTGAAACTCTAGAACCACGATCCATTGGGTTTGCCTATATGGTATTACAGGAATTGGTATGGCAGTTTATTGATAATTACCGTTCATATAGTTTTCATTATGTGACTTCTGCAATTATTTACTGCAAAGAAAGTAACAAATCACGCCAGTTTTCTATTCGGTATCAATAAAGCTTAGGAATTAGTGGTGAGAGAATATTTGGACGATTCAAAAACATTATCATTTTGAAAACTCAAATAATAGGGTTTACTGAATCGCTATACAATAGCTTCCTCGAGCAGAAACATTAATTCTAACACTGTTACATTTCGAATTCTTACAACATTATATCCGACGGTCAACGGTTATAATAGTGGTTTAGTAAACATGTCATTGTCCTGAACAAAATTTTTTCTACTAGCGTGCGGAAAAGTCCACTTTTCCGCACTCATTTTAGTGTTGAAAGAGTCACTTTTCCGCACTAGTGCGGAAAAACTTTTTTCCGCACTAGTGCGGAAAGTAAATCTGTTGAGTTTTTCTGACATTTGACTATTCAAAACATATATTTGTATGATTGTAGTTCACAGAATGACCGAAAATGAAGAAATTCATTAGAATTCTGCTATAATTTTTGCTAAAAAAAAGTATGTTTCAATAATTTTTCAATGGCTCTGGTATAAGCCTCATCAACTGAATGTGAAATAATAACAAATATCTGACATTTTCCATTTGTCACTTTGAATTACCGTAGCAACAAAGAAAACAAATCTGTCAGTCAAAACACTACCTTGTCGAAACCAATTTTACCGTTACAGTTTTTTCTAGTAAGATTTTTTTCCATGGATTCTTCAAATGAAGATTTGCCAGATTCAGTTTTGAAAGCGGCTAGAATTGCAAACATGCATCTGCTACCGTTAAACTTCCGTTATAGGTATGAAAAAGAATATTTTTTGTTTGAAAACTGGTGCCAGAATAAGGGAATCAAAACTTTCAAAGAAGACGTTGTTTTGGATTATTTCGCTGAAATTTACAAAACATACAAGCCTAATACTCTATGGTCCAGATACTCAATGTTATAAAGTGTAATTAAATTCAGAAATGACGTCGATTTGAGCAAGTTCCACTAGTCAGCAGCTGTCACCAGTAAAGCCTTCCGAAATGACTTCCTCCAGCAAAATTGCTGACAAAACAGTGAAAAACATTTCAGCCTCTGCAATTAATTTGCATAATCCAACAAATTGTACTTTCAATATTAATATTAATTATAATCAATAGTTTGATATGTATTTAATAATAAATGTTTGTGTTAACTTTTTGAGTTTTTTTCGCACACTAGTAGAAAAATTAGTGTACCTAACACGTGCGTAAAGTGACTTTTCCGCACGCGATTACTGGCCGAACTCCGCTAACGCGTCGTTCGGCCATCTGCAATCGCATGCGGAAAAGTATCACTTTCCGCACTTGTTAGGTAAACTACTATACCCAGTTACAACGAATGATGATAAAAATTACAAAACGTTGACCTATTGAGGCCAACCGAGCAAGAAAATTTTTAATTTCTTGAATCAAAAAGATTTGAAGATTGCATATAAAACAAAGAATAATTTAAGCTCTTATATCAAAATAAATAAAGATGAAAGTTCAGTGTCAGATAAATCAGGAGTATATAGATTTTTGTGTGTGTGGCTCATGTCTTATGTTTTATGTCGGTCGAACTGAAAAAACATTCGATTCACGCGTGAAAGAACACAAATAGTTTCCAAAATGGTTAGACAAATTCTACGTATGCATCTCACCTCACCTCAGAGGGACATGAGTCCAACCACGAATTTGCAACCAAACTCAATAGTGATTTGAAAAAAATGTTTGCCTGGTACAGACAATTTTCACGAGGATTTTTCATTTCCTATGTCCTAGGTAAAAAACAGGACCGAGAAATTATGACATGAAGTTCGTTAACACTGCTTAAAACGAAGTGTTAGGTACCTTATATTATATTGGAAGATAATATTATATGAATTCGATACTCGAAGAAAATTCAAGGCATTATAGTGCTTCGAGGTCAAAAAACCAAATTGTTAGTATTACACCCAATAGCCAGGTTCAAGATACAACTATCCCTAATGATATTATTGAATGCTCTGAGATTAGATATTCGAGGTTAAGTAAAATAACAGCTTTTCAACAAATTCTTTGATATTCCAAAAAAGATTTTGAATATTATTGGACTGTTTGAACTGATGAAGACAGTGGTATTTTTTCATTACTATCATTATTGAAACATTTGTCTTTTTTCATATTCTCACCTGTAAGAAAGCCCTTCCTTCATCTCTGATAAGGCGGAAAGGCACATCGGAGTCAGCTGGATTTCGTAGATCGACCCAACCATCTTCTGTCATATACTTTGCCCCAGACACAGCGCACACAGGTGTGAGAATGCCTGAAAAAAAACGTACTGAAAATTTGAAATTAAAAGAACGTCGAGCACGTACCACTCCCGAAGACACATTTGAACAATTATTATTTCAATTCTTTTTGACAGATTTCATAACGTAAAAAGTCTCCCATTATTTGAAAAAAACAAATGTTTCATTGGTACTGTTTGAGAGCGAAAGCAGATTTAGTTTCAGAAACGTTAACGAACAAAATAGAACTGTGTTATAAGGCAAGTTGGTGGTGATTTCGTGTTTCTCTCAATCAGAAAATTAGACTGTTGGTAAAAACGACTTGCTTTACTGGAATATATACCTTAAGATCATCGGCAAGTAAGTTGCTACATGAAAGCTGAAGTGAAATCGCTCATGAAGATCAAAAAAAGGCGAAGGCCCCACGTTAGATCCTTGGGGTACTCCGGAGGTTGACATTATAGAACATATTGTTTAATAATGATTTCTAAAGAACCTGTCCAAAATTTGCCTTTTTTGTTTCAAGTTTCGAAGACTACAACTCTTTCATCTATGCGTATGCGGTATAATTTTTTGGATAAAATATAGCTACATTCTTGAACTTAGGTACAGTGTGTAATTTGAAATCTGAAAGGCGACAAATGATTCATATTTACCCATTTATTGACTGAAAGTCATTTTTTGTACTGGATAGATGTGTAAGTTATCCAGAAAACTATAGAAATACAAATTCCCCACTGGTTAACATTTTCAGCGTAATAGCAACAATATGAAATTTCATATTTTTGAAACAAGGATTTATTTTCGTCCACCTAGCTTCTTCTAGACGAAAGCTTGTACGCATAATTAGGATTCAAATTTCACGGTCATTAAGCTCATCGAATGAGCTGAGCTGTCATGGAGAACAAATGAAACTATCCTAGAAAAAAGTAAGATTGGAGCGTGCCGCAATTAAGAGTGAAAGACAAAACGTTAAACAATTACGAGAAGGCAATAAAGTTTTTCGATGTTTTGAAGACGGTTACAACCGGCACTTGCTGGGCTTGCGTCCTCGCAGCTGTTGAATGTTGAATGAGCTATATTGTTAACGGGACCATCAACAGCTTGGAAACGAGAAACCACTGTTCAGTAGCGGACGGGAAGGAACTGTAGAATGACAATAAACTCAAAAGGAACCATTACCTTTATTTTCCATTGAATAATGGAAACGACCATCCCTTGAAATATAAAAAATCCTCTATTTTTATCTCTGTTCTGGTGGATACTCTACATTTTTGGTTTTTCTTTCCGGACAGTTTCAGTAAAATGGAGATTCGAAATTTATTTGACATTGAATTCACTTTCATCTATCTACCATCTGATTCTCCTGAAATGCAATCATTTTCAGTATTGTCTCGCTGTTTATGCTGTTCTTATAGCGATACCATTCTCTCTCTATAAGTTTCATGTATTTTGTCATTTCCATTCAATTCTATATCTTCTTTATTATTTTACTCTCCAAGAGTTTTCTTTTGCAGTCAAGACATGTTATCACAAATTTTAGTGGCGAGTTAATTTTAGTGGTTTTGTACTGGATAGATATCAGGAACTCTGCAACTTTTTTCAACTTTTCACTTTTTTTGTCCTTTTCATAGTTGCTGAATAATGAAAATTGACTGCAGACAGTACTTTTCAATAGGCAGCTTGCCACTTGATTGCTACATTTATATATATGAATAAAGTTTAATTTATATCATCATTGCGAATATTCTGTTAAAATGACCCCAATGTATTTTGTTATATTTGTGGTGAATACGCAGAAAACATAATAAATATTTAACGGAGACTTTAGAGGTGGAAATTGAACGTTTCTCTGTGGGATAGGTAGCAACAGGTCCCAACACGGGTCAAAAGTTATGAAACAATGACCGCAGTAGCTGCATTTCAATTCAGATTCAAAGACACCGACAACATTGTCCACTGTTTAGGAATCGTTCATCATCAGGTACTGTCACTAAGAATTTTGAGCTTGCTCGTTCTCACTCGACTGAAGATCCTGATTTTGTGAATGCAATCAACGATTCGAAACAACTGGTGTGGATTTCGTTTGCCGAAATTAGTGAAAACTTCGGAGATCACGAGGCAGGTAAGGTAATTTTCGATTGTAAACAGTATATTCACAATCTTGGGATTCGAGATATCCATCAAACTACGCTATCAATAATCCAGTGACTGATTCCAAGATAATTTTGGAGCTTTCGGCGAAGAATGCAGGAAGCAATTTCGTAAGGATCAAATTTGCTGGGGGATATATAACAACTCACTCACAGAAATCAGATAGCAATATTTTTTTTGTACATTATGAGGTGATTGATTATATTTTGCGTGTAAATGATCAATGCAATTAATCGATATTATTTTATTGGTGATTATCGCATGAAAGAAGACATATTTTATGGTAACATCTTCCCGATAAAATCGTTCAGCAGCAAAAACATCGTAAATAACTGAATATAAAAACACTTACATAGTTCTTCGAGCATTACTATTAATCAAACTCCCATTTATATTCAAACATCACCGGATATCTAATTATATTAATATTCCTTCTAAATTGAAATGTTCTTGTAATGCCTTATTGAGCCGATTTTCTTCTGAGCGCCTGTAGACTTCATTATAAATGAGCTCGTTATCAATTACGTCTTTTTGTCGTTATTATTACATATAATTTATAATCGTTAATCATAATCATTTATTTATTCGATACCTTCAGAGGCAAAGTTATAATTTTCTATACCTCTTCATATGTTTTTTGTTGTTTTTGTGTGGTGGTCTTCGTTCTATTGTTTTTAATGTTCATTTGGGTGACCTGATAATCCAGAAGGTAGCTCTATCTTAATCACATTTTGACCCTGAAGTTTTTCATTTATTTATTTTATTCAATCATTTATTCAGTAATTCAGCAATAACATACATTTTTTTATAAATTAATATTGAAAACTATGTATAACATAGATGATAAAGGATATAATTAGTTTCAATGTGCAGAAATGTACATTGATACCAATCTTCCTTATAAGTTTGTGATTTGATTTTGAGGTAGTTCCTATGTCATTTTTTCAATTCTAATGAATATTTCTGCACAGGACGTCTCAATGAAAACGAAATACCACGAAAATATATTCGAAACATATTGAAAATCTCCATGTCCATCAGTGAAGTTATTGTTTTTTATCACATTTAAACTGTTTCATTCACCCTTATGAGTACGTCAAGAAGATAAAGGGACAGGATCCTTTTTCTTCGGGAGATGGCTAACACTCCTGAGTGTCGGTGCTTTGGCACATTTGCCACTTCAACCTTATAGAGAAACCCAGAAAAACCTACAGTGCTCACGGGTCAACAATTACCTATCACCAGAAGAAATTCTGCTGTGACGGGGTGAGTCTGACTACACATGCCGCACGTCTCTAACAAGTTAATTTTTTCTAATGTTCCATAAATATTGAAAAAAAAAGAAAATTTTCTGCTTATTTCAATTCTTTTTGACAGATTTCATAACGTAAAAAGTCTCCCATTTCTCTTAATTTGTATGCGGGTGTAGATATCAAGGTTGGGCAAAATTCAAACGAGATGCAACACTTTCAATAATACTCATTGATGAAAAGATCGAGTGTATTTATGTTTTTATTTACAAACATATATGTAATACTGTCAATACTAACGTCATTGAAGGTTGGGAAGTGTCACATTACACACCTCTACTTCCCGCCCTCATTTCATCTATTCTTTATATGTCATTTATTGACTTTATCGTACATTTATTTGTATTGGTGAGAATTGTATACCCCGTACTCACGGTAACGATATATCTACTTGATTATTCTGAGAAAACCGCGAAGTATTATTCCACATCAGTACTCTGATTGATGAAAGGGAAAGTTGTGTTTTCTGAAGTTGAAGTGAAAGTGAAATATATTTGAAATTGGCTACTGAAAATAATATGCTTATCTTTTGAATGAAAGTGAAAATTAGTGTTAAGTAAGTCCTCCTTTTGTGGACAAATGTTAATTGGAACGTTAGTTATAGATGTGACATATTATTGCAGACGTCATCAGAAACATTTTTCGAAGCAAAAACGACGATCCATTCAGATAGTGATGTATTTGGCTTTTGAGGAAAATTGTTTCGGAGACAAATTCTCAGTGTCTTATCTTGAGGAATTTCAAAAATAATCGATTTGGGAATATTATTGGGGTTTGTTTTGCAATAAAATCTAACGCCCTCAACTTTTTTTTATACCAAGCGATTGGATTGATCTATGTATGTTGTCATTTGATTATGTTGATGAGGTTGCTGGTGGCGTTAGGGGAGTAACATTGAGATCATGAGCATGACCAAGGGGGGTCATAGTGATTTCACCCCTCGAAATTATTCTACTAGTGAAAAAACAGTAAACGTTGATTTATTCAATACATTTATGTTAACACTCTCTACGGAGTATTTTTATGGCCACAGCCCTGATAACGAATGTAATTCAGGAGAAAAAGGTGCCACCTTGCCATTCTTCAGTAACGGGTCTGTTTTTTTTAAATACACCCATTGAGTAATGAGTAAATTACTTGCCATACACATTGAATTAATATGGTACTCGACTCAAGAAGCTCTCCTGGCATAAAGTTCAAATTTCAATCGATTGAAATAAATCGACTGGAAATATTACTAATAATATTTGCTTCTCAAACGCAATCGTTCTCTTCTGGCCACTGGCAGCTTACAAAACAAACGTAGAGATGGAGCGTCAGATAAAAGTGATTTATTTACCTGCTACCGCTACTTAAAATTGCTTTCCGTGATCACAAATGAGGAATTCAAATCAAGCCGCATTTATTTGTCAAACATTGTCTTCCATCTCTGCTGCGTTAGATTTAATTTGTCGAGATAACTCGTGGTATTCCAATTTTATGAGCCAATAACTTATGCGTAGCAAATAGGCGAATGACCATGCCATTAGCCTATTTGTCGCCAAGGAGCACTCTTAAGTATCTGTGACTGAACTGCATACCGTTAGGTCTTCAAACTATTACTTTGTTTTTTGCACGAAGCAGGCTCAGGTTCGAAGGGCCAATCACTAATTTCCAGATATGTCGTAGAGGATGTATAGAAGTTTTCACAATAAATGGTATTGACTGAAGGATTATAATGAAACCAATTAGACCCTTAAGTGGTAAAATCCGAGATGCATCTCATAAATGTAAAAGGACCGGATTCAGGTAATTTTGTTTCTCAGAGAGGGATTGTAGAGGATTACAGCTAACACTTCTTGTTCATTTTAGTCATTGTATTTCATTGTGTCACGGCGTGCAATAATTTTATAACATTTATTTGTTATTACAGACATTAACAGCAAAGATTTTATACCCCAACGTACAGAATAGGCAGTATGTGGCGTCCGTGGATAAAAAGTAATAGTGCTTTTTCCAGTGGTTCGTTAAAGAAGAATCACTTATCTTGTGACGCGAAAATCTTTTGAAAAAATGTGTATAGTTCCTCACTTCAGCAAGGATATAACGCGGGTGCTGCAGCAAAAGTAACCAGTAATTTGACGAAGGTGCCTCTTACTTCAGTTAGACGAATTGTTGAAAATTCCATGGAATCAAGAAAAAAGCGTAAAGATTCCGGTGTCACAAAAAGTCTAGACGACTGGGAAAAAGATTTGATAGGGCGAAAAATCTACACTATGTACGATGTCCCTACAATCAAAAGTCTGAAACAGCGGCTCATCAATGACGAAACTCACATCAACTGTGGCCTCACTACCCTTGGCGAGCTCTGTCTGCAATGGGCTTTAAATATCGCAAAATTGACAAGAGACAAGTAATAATGGAATCCACACGTTTAATAAACTGGCGTTCTGAATATATAACGTCAATAAGAAAATACCGGTCTGAAAATCGGCCAATACTCTGCCTCGACGAGACGTGGTTTGACACGCATGACACCCCTTCCAAAGGATGGTATGATTCCTTTGATTAGTGTTAAATAAAGGGAAGAGAATCACAATATTACACGCAGGATCAGAAAATGGTTGGATTCCAAACGCTATGTGGCTTTCTGCCAAAAATATTAAGGACTCTTGTGTTGATTATCACGAAGATACGACAGCAGAGCTTTTTGAAGATTGGTTTGAAAATTGTCTGTTACCCAACATTCCGCCAAACAGCGTTATAGTAATGGACAACGCAAGCTAACATAGTCGACAATTGCAAAAAATTCCTGGCTCAAAGAATACGAAATTGGAGATTCAAAACTTCATGGCTGCAAATGACATATATTTTGAGGAAAATTATACAAAAAAAAACTTTTACAAGTGCTGCAGTCATTTTCTTAAAAAAAAAACGTATGTTTGTGATACAATTGCAGAAGAATTGGGACATACAGTGTTACGACTACCTCCCTACTACTGCGTGTTGCGTGTTCAATCTCATAGAGCTTATGTGGCACCAACTAAAATCGAACGTGCGCGGAAAAAATACTTCTCCGACTTTAAGTTAATTAGGAACTGTATGAATGACATTCCTACCGAGAGTTGGAAAAGTTCAATTAGTCATGTTATAAATGTTGAAAACTCGTACCATTCTGTAAAATCAATTGCGCCAATTATAATTAATAATAGGATAGCGATAGCGACACTGAACTAAATATGGAATAGAATTGTAACATTCGAATAAATTACTTGTATATCTCCTACATTATGCAAAATTCAAATTTCTTAAGTTCGACCCTGTAGCACATTTGCATCTTTTACCAGATGATTTTCTACACAATGGGATTAAATCGGGTAGTTTATTGCAATTAATAAGCCAATACCATTTACTGTGAAAAATACTATAAATCTGGTTATGAGGCGTGTTTATGTTCTGTACATGCCTCTGCTAGCTCACAGTACACCACGATTTTTCCAAATTTTTTACACTTTGTGTATGGCATTATTATACGGTAACATAATTGAGTATGCAGTTTTCAATATGGAAAGCGGAAATCACATCAATTCAATGATCAAATCATCTTTTGAACATATAGTTCAGGCCAGTTTCAACTTCCTACACAGTAGGTTTCTGGCCTAACACTTGTCAGAAAGCCACTACTCCCTTGGCTAAAATCACGGGCATTTGGTTATATCCGACCGGTGCCAGTGCTTATGCTTTTGGCGATGAAAATGCCGGAATTGATTTTCAATTACTGGGACGGGCACACTTTCAGACCGGTTTCGGGCTATTTGGCCTCTCGTCGGTATATGGTGAAATCTATACAAGTGTAAAACTGCAGATTCCTCATCTACCCAGAGAATAGAGAATAGTCCTTCCGGGAATTAATCCTTGTGAAAAATGTTGAAATGTTCGACGTTTCTGGCTGAAACGCGTCCCATCAGTCAGCAACTTCTCGTAAAACCGAAATTTGCCTATGAAAAAATAACAATAACTAATATTCATTAAAATAAGTATAGTTCAAAATGACAAATTTTTTCACGAGTTTTTAAAACTGAAGCAGGATTGGATTCCGAAAAGTTGACAACGATAAGTATTTCAATGAATATTACTTTTTGTATACTTTTGATAGCCAAATTTGAGTTATACGAGAAGTTATACTGACTGATAGGTCGTGTTTCATTCAGAAAGAAAGGTTTTTGATTAATGCAGCAACTATTTTGCGAAATCTGCCCTCCTATACTTTTATATTTCGAATTGCGGTAGGTTGAGAACCGAAAAAAACTACTGAAAAGTTGCCCAATAATTTTATAATCAACTTAGATAACATTGATTACCGTCAAGCATGGTTTGTGGCCCACAACTATGCGTAAAATTAAAAATTAAAATTATTTCTGACTGTACTAAATGTGGATTTAGAATGATTACAATTCGGAAACTTGCGGTCAACAACCACTGAAGGAGCTGGTGGCGGTATATTCATCCAGAGGTGAGTGAAGCTCCTGAAACGCAGAATTCTGAGATAATAATAATAATAATAATAATAATATTTATTCACCATTTCGGTACTTATGTACATATGGTAAGTCAATACAGGTACTATACAATATGAATAAAATTGGGATCATAATTTGTCATATATAAATAAAACCATAACAGCACATGATATATGAGTATCACAGTTGGATAAGGCACATATATTTAATTCGTATCTTAAAATTAAGATTTTCATCGTAAATAATCCTGGACGGTATAAAAACAATTTTCAATTAAGAATCTTTTGGTGCTATTCTCAAATATTACATAAGATTTAGACTCCTTAATTGGTTTAGGCAGTTTATTATAAAGTGTGACTGAATTTTATAGTGGAGAATTTTTAAATTTTGTTGTTTTGTGAGAGGGTATTCTCAACATATCACCATGACGTGTACTATAATTATGAGTAGCCGCATTCACTTCAAACGATGCAAGATTGTTTCTTATATAGGTTACACATTTCAATATATATATATGCATGGAACTGATAACAAGTTTTCCCTTATGAGTATAGGTTTGCAGCTATCACGATATTCCATATCAAAAATCAATCTTATGATACGCATTTGGGCAACAAATATTCTATTAAAATCTCTACCGCATCCCCATGACATAATATTTAAAGAAATATGTGAATATGCCATTGAAAAGTAAATTGTTAACAGGCTTTGTGTATCTACGCACAGTTTTATCTGTTTTATTGCAAAAAAAGCTGAGTTGAGTTTCTTGCAGACACCATCAATATGTAGATCCCAATTTAGAGATTCATCCAGTATAGTTCCCAAAAATTTTACGTCATGTGACAGCATTATTTCATCAGTAAGGTCAATTTTCACTGGAATATTATTTTTCCTATTATAAAATTTCATCGAGACAGATTTAAATGTATTCAATGTCAGTTGATTCAATTCAATATCAGTTGATTTTGATGTCGATCTTACTAAACGATAATGAATTGTGTGAAGCATGACTTTCGAATCCATTTTGCTTGAATGTGGTATTGATTTAGACTTCCCACGTCTATATTATCAACTCTATTGAAACTTGTTACTGAGCAAAAAAGACAAAAAGGATACAAATCGGATAAGGCAATCAAATCCAAAGAGAGGTTGAAATTGATTTATTGTAAAAAAAAATCAAATAAGAGGTTTGATTGATCAAAGCAAATAATATTGTGACAAAAAATGAGATGTCGAATATGAAATATCAATGTCAAACATTTTTTCGAAACGAGAAAAATACGAGGTTAATACGAAAAAAAATCAAGTTTCAAGTTGACTGTGGTCATGACGTTTAGTGGGAGAGTCGAAGTATCCTATAGATAAGAGGTCACACATTCCGGATTTCTAGGCTGGGGTGACCAAATGCATCGTTGCTGAGAATATAGGCGGCTTCCTTGAATTCCTTTTGAACCTGTGCTCCTCCTTGTGTAGGACCTTGGCTCCATATCAATGAGATTGTTTTCCAAACATGCTCCGCTAGTCCCGATTCCTCGTGTATTTCTCTTGTGTTCGCACATTCTCACTTACGATGGTCTTTTGGTTTCTCCTATGTAGGATTTGTCGCACTCGCATGGTATCCGGTGAACGTAGTTGTTGGTGTCGCTCTTTTTATTGGGTGGTCGAATTTTTATGAGCTGGCTTCGTATTGTGTTTCCTGATCAAAAACAGACTCCGGCGTTGTATTTCCCTCCTATACGCTTGATCCTCTCACGAAGGAGATGGAGAGAACTTGTTGTTTCAATGTCTCCTTGGCGTTCCTTTGGTTTGTCCGAGCCGATGTCTGATCCACTATCTTCTTCGAGTAGTCGTCCTTCTGAAGATCTTTTTTTATGTTGTTCAGTTCCTTGTCGAGACTTTCTTTGGTGTTGCAAACTGCCCGATCAACCAGAGACTTGACGATTCCCCGCTTCGTAAATTGATGGTGGTTGGAATGCTCATGTAGGTATTGTCCAGTATGCGTTGGTTTCCTGTAGACTGATGTTTCCAATATATTGCTGGTCCTCTTCTCCTCCACCCACGTCGAGAAACGGTAGTTTGCTCTGAGATTCTTTTTCCATTGTGAATTTGATGGTGGCCCTCACGTTTTTCAGGGATTTCAGAAAGGCGTCCAATTATGCATCTCTGTGGTTCCATAATATAAACGTGTCGTCGACGTATCTCAACCAGACGCGGGGTTTCTTCTTGACATATTCGATGGCGAACACTTCGAACCATTCCAACTGGAAATATCAATTCTGAACGCAGCATCCCAGCAACTCCATGATTCAACCTACTGGTAGTGTTTTTCTAGTTTTCCAAACTATCGTCCTTTCTTAGATTCCAAATGCCTCTATGACGGAAACCTTAATGAAGAGGATTTCTGCATCCAAACTGACTAGCTGGTTTACTTCATTCATTTGAATTCATCTCCACGAAATAGTTTACTGTGAGTTATGATGTTTCTTCGAATAATGCATGAAAACCATATGTTTCCCCAGAAAATGCACGGACAAGTCATTTTATCCAAGATAACCCAGAGATTTTCCATACGTGGATCGAGTGAATAAAACCACTAGTGACCAAAATATAAAAACCTCGACTCTCATAATCTCGTTATTTTGACATAGTTCGGTTTCCAAATTGGGAGCTACCGATTCTGAAGTTACCGAAGATGAAAAATTTATTACATTATAATGATATCATTCACGAGTTTCAAACTAGTGTGAAAAATGAATAAAATCTGTGGATCAGGTACATATCTGCTTTTCCCTGGAGTTGTATCTCAGTGGATATACTAGCCAGAAATGGTCCATTCTGCCTCCACAGGAGTAATAGAGGGCCAAGAGCATCCCCATCGCTGAAGTCTGTGTTGTTCCTATTACAGTTTATCCAATCTATCTTGGCACAGAAATAATAACATAAATGCCCAGTAATCTCTGTGAAGTATACTATGAAAAAACACGTATTATATGTGTTCACTGTGTTAAAATTCATTCCTGAAAGATGTTTTTTCTTCATGGTCTACACAACCGGTGTGCGATTGGAGAAGTATCCGAGTCTCTGCCAAGATGGGCTCTAGAGTCTAGACCATATTCAGTTTTTCAGATATATGTTTCGTTTGATGTTTTGTTTGATAGGTATTTGTTTTGATTCACCGGTTTAATTTTCACTTGGTCAACCTATACGTTTTGTACGGAAATGATTGTAGTTCACTGCAAAAAAATACGTTACTATGGGCAACACCTGTGAAGGAATAGGTAATATGTATTAATCGATCTTTCAGCATACGGGTAATATATTTTCTCGAATTTATCACGGTCAAGTTCGAGAACGAGCAGGCACGGAAAACCGGATGTCATGCTTCACGGAGATTATGAATTGTTAATTTTATTCGTTTTGGTTATGAGTGTTTATTAGTGGCTCGATAGAGATCGTACGGCGCGCTGTCATGGTTACGCGAGCAATTGTTCATAAAGTACTCGGGAGGAGTAGACGCGGAAGTCGCTGGAGAATTAAGTGCAATGAATGCGCCTGCTCGTCCGATTAAAAATGCTAATGCGATGAAGGTATGGTATTAACGAAGTTATTCTTTATGAATGGTCTTGGTTCGGGTTCTTATTAGCCGTAAACGGAAGAAACAAACGAAGGAGCCTTCGATGAAAGCCAGTTGGTGATGATTCCGCACAGTTTTCTGCTATGAAGGATCGGTTCCCAGACAGGACCAATAGTCTGAGAATTTTCTCACAAGTAGATTGATTGCGGTTTTCGGGTTTGGTAGTCGTGGTCTGTAGGTCAAAGGCCATGCGCCTCTCAATGCGACAATAGACAATAGACAAATCCAAATACACAGTAGGTTTTGGCTGGCACCTGTCCGGAAACAACTACCCCTATTCTTCGCAGTGGAATGGGCGAATTCGGTTTGTTTTTGGAATACCTCGTCCATGGGTAGATGGCGCAATGAGTTCGTGTTGTTCGCATCAGCTTTGGTAGGTACTTGATACTATAGAGTAAGATCCCAGAGCAATCAGACATAAATTATTTTCACACGGATGAAACCTGAAGTTTTCAGTAGCGTCTCGTGTGCATTGAATACCTACGCGCTTTGTGGAACTTGCCGAGTGACACCTGGGCAGGTACCAGGTGAGAAAGGTAACTAAAAATAAGAATTATTTAACTTAAATTCACATGGCTGATTTTTATATATGTCATGTAGAATATTATTTTAAAGTAATATCATAAGTGTCAGACACCTTTTGATGGACCAGAGCTTTTGTCAGACGCCATTAAGCTACCCAAAAAATAAATGACCTTTACTTATTTTTACATGTCTGATTTTTTAATATGTTATTGAAGTATTTATTTAAAAGTTATATTCAATCAGTCAGACAAATTAGAGTGACCAAACATCCTAAGACAAAAATTATTCAGCCAGAAGTATGAGAAACAAATAGTGCCCAATGGTGCCCTCTGTCAATTTCTTCTTCTCATTTATACATACATTAGATTTGCGCATGCGCATAGATTCTAAATTTGTTTACAACTAAGGAAGATAGCGAAGTGGATTTGAGTTAGTTCTCAGAGTTTTCACTTTCTAGATTATTTCTCTTGGCGCAAAATTTCAAATTGAATCACATACAAAATATAAATATATTCAATAATATATTATGAATATGAAAAATTGCCACTTGATTCACAATCGAGTTACCGTTTTTCCTCGCAAAAAGTAGACGGTTTGTCTAAAGCCCCAAAGGAGGTACTGAAATTACATTTCTGGCCCCAGAAACCTGCGGAATCCCATCTATTGCATTTCAAATACTACATGAAGCTCCATTTTTTAATGTTTACCAATCTGAACGTTGAGAAATTATGAATATATTGCATAGAAATCATAATTTTTGAATTTCATACTAACAGGAAACAGGATTGTTGAGGAAAATGAAATGAAAATTGAGAATTTTGACAAGTGAAAATGACCACGGAACCACGAAAATACGTAATCATAAAATGTCATGGGTCAAAATGAAATTGTGCCCGTTTTCGATCAATTTCTCAAAGTCCGTGCCATAGTGCCACACAGTGAAAAAGTGCCCCTTTTGGCACAATTGTACCCTAAAAAACAACACTGACTATACTGTATACTATAAGTTATATTACACGCAAACAGCACGACATACACAGTAGATTGAAACAGATGGTGAGTTTAAGAAGGGGAACCGAGTTATTATGGACGTCTCACTCACTCTGAAGCGCATGCATAGTGCTCTCGCCCTCATACATCTGGCTGAATAATTTTTGTCTTAGGGGATGTTTGGTCACTCTAATTTGTCTGACTGATTGAATAGAACTTTTGAATAAATACTTCAATAACATATTGAAAAATCAGACATGTAAAAATAAGTGAAGTTCATTTATTTTTTGGGTAGCTTAAAAGCGTCTGACAAAAGCACTGGTCCATCAAAAGTGTCTGACACTTATGATATTACTTTAAAATAATATTCCACATGACATATATAAAAATCAGCCATGTGAATTTAAGTTAAATAATTCTTATTTTTAGTTACCTTTCTCACCTGGTACCAGCCCAGGTGTCACTCGGCAAGTTCCACAAAGCGCGTAGGTATTCAAGGCACACGAGACGCTACTGAAATCTTCAGGTTTCATCCGTGTGAAAATAAGTTATGTCTGATTGCTCTGGGATCTTGGACTACTATGAAAGTTCTTGATTTTTACTTATGGGAAGTCATCGATGTTGATGATGGCACTGCCTTGTACTGACGACTGACCAAATATCCCGAAACCGGTCTGCAAGTGTGTCCGTCCCTATAATTGAAAATAAATTCCTTCATTTGTATCGCCAAAAGCAGAAGCAGGATTTTCTTCTGTGAAGAAACCTGCACTGGCACCAGTCGGATATAATTCAATACCCTTCGTGGTATTAGCCAGGGAAGTAGTTGTTTTCTGACAAATGCCAGCCAGAACCTCCTCTGAAGGTAGATTTGAGACTGGCCTGAACGAATTGTTCGAAAGATTATTTGATTTAACACCAGTCTCGAAGTATGCCCATCGACTATGTCGAATGTTTATCGAATGCATGATTTTTTGTTAAATTAAAAATCAATATGCTAGAAAATATTCGAACTATTATTCAAAGTGAAATTAAAAACATTGAATAAAATTGAGCCTTTCAAACGCGATCATTCAGTGCGCGCTTTAGATGATGTCAAAAAATGACGATTCCCATGTTTGTTTAATCGAAACGTTGAGTTTCAATTGCTATCCAGATCATGAAGAAGAAGAACGTGAAACATCTTTTCTCACTGCTACAATTTTAGGAAACATTTTTCTACACGAAATACAAAAGTCCTTGTTTTTCCAAAAAACAACTTCTTACTCAAGTATTGTGAAGTATCCAAGTGCAAAAACACTCCAGGAAAACACTCGATGAAGTGTTTTTTCATATTTCAAGCCAAGCGAAAGTTCGAAAACATTGGTAGATAGATAGATAAGAAGGGATAGTGTACCTCCAAAATCGTTCTTTAATGTTGTGAAGATCATTTTGACGTGAGTGTTATGTATTTATATACAGCTCAGTGTGAAATAGTCGGAAGTGAAGTTTTGCATTAGCTATTCAGCAATGGAAACTTCGGTTTCAAACTTAGTTTACAAACATATCGGAATATAGATTTATAATATACATCGCCGCTGTGGGCATTTATGAATGTTATGGACCCAAATACATCATATAGCATACATAATGTTTACATCTCAGCTCTCACTCATTTGATCTCTGCGTACGTAAAATCGGGATTTAATGCAAAATATGCTGTCAGCATAAATGTATCTATTTTCGGTGAACTGTTCTACTGTGCTTGGATAAATCAATTTTCAGTCATCGTTCTAGATTCACTACAAATCTAGATTCACTAGAAAACGCCACAGCAATACGGGTTTGGAATATTTCAGCATTAACATGGTATGAAGATAACCTGTTGTTTCGTCTGATGTCACATTTCGTTCGGACCAATGGTGACCTGTTTTGTAAGTTTCAATTTCCTTCTGTAATTACTTTGATTTTTATATGATGTTTTATGGGTTAACATAATAACTAAATGAAAAAAAAACTATTCATTATAATATTTCAGGAAAAATATGTGATACAAATTTGATTTTTTTTAATTATTTATTTAACGTCGTCCTATTTCCGCTACCAAGGCCAATCACCGCCGCCGGTGAGTACACTTTTCCCAACCGGAAATTTTGCCGAACCCTCTGATATTTCAACCAGAGGTAGGGATCTTTATCGAGCCCAACATCCATGGACTTGGTACCGCCGGCTTTACGTCCCCTCCGAAGGCATATCCTCAATATATTTTGTGCTCATTGATATATTGCCTGCGAGCTATGATATGTTATTCAGCTGCAGTTGTATGGGCTTTCGACACGGTGTTTCCCTGCATGGTCACCCATCCAAGTACTAACAGCGCTCGGCGTTGCTTAACTTCAGATATCGACTGTCAGTCAACCTGAAGAGCTGGGCATGCCCCTCAATTTGAATTTTATGCATTTTCCCTACTGAGGACACTTCCTCCATTGCCGCATCGCCTTTGACAATGTATTACGGAGGACTTTCTTGAAGTGAAATGAAAAAATATAGTATGAGAAAAAGATTGATTGGTATATGAACAAGGCAATAGATACCTTGCTGTACGAATATGAAAGTGGAGGTTGTAAATTGTTTGTTGTGTATACAATAATTAGTCTATCACTCACTAATCTGCAGTAAAAGTATTTGTCCGAGACCTTTGTAAAATATTCATAATGGATGTGTTTCTTCAAGAATTATGATATTTATGAATCACTAGTGAATGATGAAATCATCATTCACCACCATCATATTGATGGTTTCCATAGTAATTTTATTACGAATATAATACCACCATTTATTTGTAATAAAATTGTTTGCGATTTTTTCAAAATTATTTAATATTCGTAGAATTTCAAACAATGTGTGGAAAAATAGTATGTTTACTCGTAGAAAAATTCCTCATTCATGAACTCTGTGTTGTATCTTCACAGTCGTCCAGGAATGTTATCCGTTTCCTACCTGGAAAAAAATGTATTATTGTATCAATGAAAGGCGTAAAGAAAACTGGAGCTTTTTACCTCAAGTGAATACCTTAAAATTTCAAATAAATACTTATAGAGTTATCCTCCGATTTTGAATTGACATTGCTAAATAAGTTTCAGCAAACCCTTTTGCTATCTATTCTATTTCTATTTTTCCTAATTTGAATAAATAGAATAGTTATTCTTTGTCATTGATTTTTCATATCATATATATTGGTATATGGAGCCTGTACTATTAAATCCCGGATATAATACGGGAATATTGTTTTCTTTTCATCACGAAAGATCGGAAATCGCTGCACAGAGCCTGAAGTTCAAATGATAATTTGAAATTAGTTTCCATGTTCCTTGATTATTGGTTGGCTGACAAAACACGTGAGGAGCACAATTGTCTGTTATTTTGATGTATTGAAAACATGCTTTTCATTGTGTACCCATTAATCAAACGTCACAGATTTCAGTGCTACCCATGAATTACAAGACGGTTAACCTTTTGTCGTGTTCATATATATGCCAGGTCGTGTCAGTATTGTACATGAATATTATCGAAATAGGTTATAGATAATGAAATGATATTAGTAAATTTTACACGGGATAATAAATACATTTCTCACTTCATCATGTGTTTCAAGAAGTATCTTACCGTGTGATTTTATAGTTTTCTAAAAGTTAAATGTATACTTATCTCCGCATTGATGTAGGATATTCAAAATACTAGTTTCGAGTCGATTTGAAGAGCATATGTGTTCCAAATTAGTGTTTTTTTAAACGGGATTTTTGTTTCGAAATGTGATTTATATCGGCAGATGGTCTCCTCACTAGAGGTCAAGTTCTCGTAGTTACGGATCGAACATCGTCTCTTTATGGAAAGTTCAGGAGCAATACATCAAATCGGTATTTGGTGAAAGGTTTTCAAGACGGTAATAATTATTCCAATTTTATCGTAAAACTTTTGGCTTTCAATATTCATCATCGAGTTGACAAGGTGGCTATATGCAAATTTTCAGCTTCATTGGGTATAGATAAGCGAACTCTGTTAAGGAAGACATGGTATGGTTTCCTTCGTTTAAACAGAGATGAATTTTATACAGTGTGGCGAGTGAAGTCCGTATCATATGAGATTCCTTTTTATCAATTGCTTCCAATGTAACAAACTTCTGTATCGATCGATATGGAAATTAACCAATATTTTAAAGATTTTATTTTTTTATTCAAAAATTCCGGAAGTGAAGTTATTTTTCGGAATATTAAAAAGGTTATGCGCATTGGTAGCCGATATGCAAAGCAAAGGCTACATAAAGTAATTTTATTTTTTGACCCATTTTCGCAAATTACACCACTCTAGCCGAATAAGACTCAACCAGACCTTCATAAAACATTTTAGGTTCGACAATTATTTATTCCAGATACATTTTTTTCGAAGTAGCGTAGCGTGTCTTCCTACGAAATCAAAAAATAGCTTTCAAAAACTGGTCACATGTGAGGGAGGGTTTATTTATTTTTGACTCTTTGGAAGGTTACTTCATGAAATATCTATTTTTGTAAAAAGAAGTTCGTGTATAAAAGTCACACACAATAATATTAAAAAAATAATTTAATTGAAAAAAGACAAACTGTCTTAAATCATAGTATGAATTTCATGCGTAGCTGAAATTTGGCATTCGGACTGAATGTCAATAACATTTCTAATATTTTGAGAAATAATCTGAATTTTGGATTGGTTGGAAAAAAAATTACAAATAATGAAAACCACCTAACAACATAAATTGATGCCGAAGTCAAATTTCGAATGAAGCTATGTATAAAAAGGGGCCACACTGTAAATAAAGTTAACCACTCACCTGTGAAAGATATTGCTTTTCCGGGATGGATGATCTGTCCTCTCAGTGGGAGATACACAAAGGGTATCTGTTGAGATGTCGATCCTCCAACGAATGGAGAAAGCACACATTCTGAAAAAAAACATGAATGATTCACCACTTGAACAAATGAACGTTAAATAAGGTTAGCTTTGACAAAAAAAAAACTTTTCATATAGCTCTCATGAAAAGTGACATGTTTAATGGTTGTCAAAAGTATTTAAATAAAAATATCTGCAACACTAGTGTCGAAAGTATTTTAGACACAGTTTTTTCCTGCTAAAAAAATAAGAATATGCGATGTCGTACTACTGAGCTGATTTTTTCGGTAACAATTCGACTGAAGCTCTCTTGGCAGCCTCTTCAACATCGTTAGGAACACACAATTCCTCACTATTGTTCTTCATCATGCAAGACATTAAACACCGGCAAGAACTTTCAATGTGATTTTAAATGAAACGCGTGAGTTGTAAACAATACTGTTGGTAACCAGTTGACTTATTTAACAGGTCCTACACAAACTGTTAAAGTTAAGCTCGAGACTGGAACATTTTTTTCTGAAACTCGACACATAGTCACAGGTGTACCACAAGGAAGTGTTTTGGGACCAACACTTTTTATTCTATTTGTGAATGACCTTTCAAAAATCAATGATCCAAATAGCTCCATACAATTTGCGGATGACACTTCTTTTACTGTCAGTGGTGCAATATGTGAAACATTGTCAGTTAGAGCAAATAAAGCGGTATCCAACATGCGAATATATTGTTCTGAGAATGGCTTGGTTTTGAATAATCTCAAGACCAACACCATTCTTTTTTCAATTCAGGAAACTGAATGTAGTGTATTGGTTAGGACTGAGGAGAAAACTATAGAACAGAAAAGTTTCACAAAATTCTTAGGACTTTTTATCGATTCCCAGCTCAATTGGAATCACCAAGTTGATTTCATATTGAATAAATTAGCAAAACATTGTTTTGTTTTATGGAATATTCGCAATTATGTTTCCATCGATATTCTCAAGAGTTATTATTACGCATATGTGTACTCCACCCTCAACTACTGCATCATATGTTTTGGCAACTGTAATAGAATCAATGAACTCTTAGTTTTACAAAAAAAATCATCAGAACAATCTGTTTCAGAAAACCTCTTGATTCTTGTAAACCATTATTTGCAAAGTTGAACATATTGACTGTCACTTGCATGTATATCTTTAACTGTGTCACCTATGTTAAAACTCATTGCATCAAGTTCCAGAACAGAGATGAAACCCGTCTTCTTTCAGGCTTCACCCTGAGGAAGAATTATAACATCATAATTCCTACTCATAAATTATCCAAGGTCTCTAATGGCCCTCATGTTATGTCCATAAAAATATATAATAAACTTCCAACATCTGTGAAAAAAATCAGCAGTATAAAGATATTCAAACAAAACGTTCGAAAACTATTATGTGAAAAGATATTCTATTCTCTCGATGAATATTTTCAATCCGATTTGGGATTTTAATTTTCAAAATATTTATTGTCTTGTTTACCAATATTTATAATATTTTTTTGTACTTTTTAAATTTTGACTTCATTGTAAACGTTATGTCTCCACATTGTTGATCTTATACTTTGTTATGTATTCCTAATTTCTTTAATTTTATTGAAACTGTTAAATTTATTCAGCAAGTTTTATAATACTGAGTTCATGTATTGTATATTGTATGTGACATTTTCCATGCCTTACACAGGTCGACGGAAATAAAGATTTTTTGATTTTGATTCGGCGTCACCTGACACGGCCACTTCACAGCAAATGCGATAAAAAATGAAAATAGTAAACTGACAAGAGATGTCAAAATGTGTTATTATAGAAATATTGAAATCTTTTTTATCGTGAAAACCGGACAGTTGTACAAAAAACTTCGTAAGATATTTGTGTTAAAAGTAAGTTTTATTTGGTTCGCTCGCTACGCTCGTTTCGCAAACTTTTCCACTCACAAAATAAAACCTTACGTTTAACACTCATATCATATCACTCATATTTCCTTGTGTTATAAAACAGGTTTTTAATAAATAAGACGACTTATCCAGGTTTATTCTGTAATTATTCTTTCACATAATATTGATGGGGCCCTTATAATAACTTCCTGGTGTTGATTATTGTTATAGATTTTTGAGAAAAGAAGATTCCAAAATATAAATCCCAAAGTAGTCGCGTGGCTAATAGGGATGTTGAATTTTGAAAAAAAAAACTATATCCAACAACGAGAATTGAAATCGTAATGAAAAACTGAGTACTTAGATCTCAAAGTTAAATTTCTGCATCTCTTCCATAAAACGGTGTTTTGTAAAGACGTTATAGAGCAATAGAAACATATGTTGCCATCATCAATGGTATGCCGAATTCACACAAAACCAGTGATTCAGAAATCAGCTTGTGTCAAGTGCCAATTAATATTATTGATGATAAATACCTATCCAAAATATCTTCCATATAAATAAAAAGATAAGGAATCAATTCCACAATAGATTCTTTCTATGAGTTCCGTTACCCCAATACATATTCATAAATTTTAAATGGTTATAATTTCGCAGAATGTTGAACATTTCAGAATTAATATGGACGTTCCAACCACAACCAAATAAATTACTCTAAACCGTTGGAAAGCACTGGAGTAGTATCGATAGATAAAGTTTCGAGTATAAACATATTCTATTTGAATTCTTATATCAAATCACGAAGCAGAAAATAAATAGAACAGCAGCTATGTAGCGTAGGTTGTTGCAGAATTTGCATAGCGATAAAAATTTTTTCAGCACATTCTATATTCGATAAGAATCGAAGGACTGGAAGGAATGAAAAGGAATTATTATCAACTGGAATAATAGGATACATGTGTCTTATAAAAAAATGTATAGAATTGCAGAACATAATAAAAAATTTCATCATAAAATTCTTCTAGATGATCAAAGATTTCTTCTGTTTCACTTCATCACAAACAGCAAAGGAATTGAAATTAGGAAAATTGGTGCCACCCATCTGTTATCATTCAATGTCAACAAAATGTTTTTTCGGGTCTCATTCCGTGTTCTGTGGTTTTGATACTCTGAAGGATAAGTGTCACAACGTTTCGGAAAAGTCTCATTTGCCATCTTCTAGGTGATGTCTAGAGTTTCTACTTCCGAACTCGACCTCCGATATATATATATATATATATATATATATATATATATATTCAAATATATATATATATATATATATATATATATATATATATATATATATATATATATATATATATGCGAACTCTTCAAGAAACAGTCTTACTCATTAGACTCATGTATCCAATTCAACTTCAGCGCTCACTCGAAATACAATCGAGAACAAAGGCAAGAGAAAATTCAATCATCTTCCTGATAACATGAGGCAAATGAAAAATCAAGCGAAGGTGAGAAAAGCGGTAGAAAATATTCTAGTTGCGGAGGCCTATCGTAGAATATAGATGAACTCTATCAAGACTGTGAGCAAGATATTTAGAAGGTTAGTTAGACTTTTTCCATTATCAGTTCCAGAACACAGTCATGTGAGGAGTGAACAATTTTTTTTCAGATATTCACAAATACTCAGGTTCGACATTGACCATGTTGGTAAAATATGATTTTTCCTGAAATGTATATTATTAGTTCATGAATATTTTCATGTCTGTAGTTTCCACCTCATTATTTATGAATGGGAAATATGGAGATTACATTTATTTGTAAAGATGACACATTTTTGAATGACTTTTTCTGGTTTCAAGAAACATTTAGTATTCATTTCACGACAGTAAAGCATATTGATTCAAAAGAAGAAAACCACTGAAATATATTGAATGATAATGGTTCCATTCTCTGAACAAAATGAGCTTAATTGAACCAATCACATTTATCTTCCACATGGACATGTTGTCAAACCCATTTTTTCAGAGCGTGTACCTTATAAAAGAAGAATAAATAATTTAAAATGAAATGGTATCACTTGAAAGAGAGAAAAGAAGGAAATTGGAACCGTCAGAATAATAAAACAAAATGAGTCAAAATGCAAAAGAAGAAATATTGAGAATAGAAGGTTGGATCAGTTAGTTGGGGAAGAAATAAATCAATAAAAAATAATATATTAAATACTGAGGTGAGAAGGGAAACATTTCTCTAGAGAGATAAATAAAGCTTACCGAGGCTGAAAACCAACGCGAGCTATTTTCCTAGAGAAGAATTTAATCTTTTGTCGGAGTTTGTATTCTATTTCATTAACAATGATTCTATGTTATGAAGAAATGATTATTAGCAAGATCAACTTCAATTCATTTTGTTTTTCGAGAATGCATCGCACATAAACGAATTTAATGACGCTTCCACAAATGTCAATATTGTTATTCTGTGTAAATATCATTTGCCTATGAAGAGGTTGAAATGCTTCACAATATAGCTCCTTCAGTTTCACTTAATGCATTCGGCATTCATTTCTTACACATTGCCGTTGTGTGGCCTTGAGTGACGAGAGCGCTGAATCCTGTACTTGAGAAGATGGCTGATAAAACAGTAACGTGTCATTTTTGACAACTAGTGTGTTAGGTTATTGTTTTTCGAGGAGAAAACTGATCACCTTTACCTTTTCTGTCCATTTGGTGCTGTAATAACTGCAATATCATGTCATAGATGTCGTTTTTTGTAACTAGGCTTGTGTGTACTCGGTACTGGGAATCTAATCACTCCAAGAATTCCGATGGGCAGAATGACGTTTTGAAGGAAAAAGAATACAGAGTCGGGAAAGTACCAAAAGGTCGGCATAGTGTATTTCTACTTCGCCACTTTCAAACCTGACAGTAAAAAAAGCACATTTTAGAATGATCGTGAAAAGAATGAAAAATCTCTGAAAGCCAAAAAAAATAATTAGAATAGTTCTCTTTGATACTTTTTCTTCATTTGAATTTCGTTGCATATTTCATTTGGTCGTCATTTTTACTTTAGGCGGTTTCTTGACTTTCTCATTGATTTCTTTGTCTTTCTAGCTGATTCGACCTTGACAGTTCTTTTTGCAATACTTCTTTCCTATTTACATTCTATCGCAATGTTTTGTTAGGCATCATTACTAGCATTCCAATATTCCCAGTATTTCAATTCGTTCGTTTTCATTCCGTCAGGTGCTTCAATTTTTTCAATGCAAACCATCTATTTTTCTCACAAGATGTTTCAAGAGAGTTGAATAGTTGGGAACTACTGCAACTCTGCACAAATAATTATTCTCGACCAGATTCAAAGACTGATTCATAGCTTTTTCGATTCCCACTGATCATTCGGCATAACTTTATCGGTGTACTCATACCGTATATCAGTGGAGTCGATTTACGCTCATCGGCCATACGCCATATGGCGACCTACCAGGAATTCAAGCGGTTCACGATTGGAAACACAGAAACAACATTTAAATCGATTCGTTTTTCACGAAGACCCCGTCACACCATCTGCCATACCCGTTAGTAGTTTGGCAGTTCGATGAACCGACAGATATTCATTCATCTATATCGATGACAAACACAGAAAAATATTTTTTTTCTAAGCCCGTACCATAATCAAACATTTATATGTGAATAATCTGATTCATAATGAGATCCATTATGAAACGGATTGAAAATATTTATTGTAATGTAACATCTGTATCATAACGAGGTCATTATGATGCAGAGTTTTTATTACGATACAGATTTTTTATCAATTGGAAATCCGATTCAATGGTGGAATGCTTCATTGAAAATCCAGTTCAGAATGGAATCATCATTCTCGTAACAATATTTAACTCCATTGAGACTAGCAATAATGACATAAACAGACCAGTGGAACCTACTATACAAATATAAATATAATATTTATAGTTCTTCATCATTCATCGGGCGTAAACAAAATAGCGTATGCAACTCTCATGTAATGATTATAACATATTATAATTATAACAGCTCGAGAAACAAAAATTGAAAGAAACATTCACGTGAATTAACGATGACTTGGTAAATATAATAGAATGGAGTAACATGAACTTGGTGGAATTCAAAGCTAGGAAAACCCAGACATGTCTCTTCTCAAGGGAAGCCGATCTATCATCATCTAGCATTGTGATGTCAGGAGTACCTATTCCTACTAAGTCGAGTATCTCGATGCTAGGAATTACGATCAGTAATAATCTCTCATGGTTAAACCATGTGAGATCGATCGCTGAAGGTGCTTCCCAGAAATATGGATTTCTATTTCTTGCAAAGAAATACTTCACTTCTCGTCAGCTTCTTCTGATCTACAAGGCTCAGGTACGACCTGTCTTGGAATACAGTTCTCAGGCACCAAAACATTCATTGAAGCTTCTTGATTCTATTCAGAGAAAGGCAATCCGTCTTGTTGGTGATTCTTCGTCACGAACTCGTTGACATAACAGAACATTACCACCGTATGTTTTTTTTTTTTTTGGTACCTTTTTTT
>JAVJAQ010004123.1:0-12695 GCA_032362365.1 Zygogramma bicolorata | reverse complement strand
TACTTTCTGTTTATAAAAAAGACAAAAATGTCAGGACGACAAAGAACACCATTGTTCAGTTCAAATATTCTCATTTATTTTTCGATTTTCGAGTAGATAAGTATCACGTGAACTATCTTTTTGGTAACGAAAGATATCGTATTTATCCTAATAGGAAAATATTATTTTCCGCAAATCGCTAGGGACTTTTGACATTTCAGACAATATTTCTTTAAGATAAAGTTAAGATTTCCTTATTGTCAGGAAATTATTTTTTCTTACTGTTGTTAGTGTTCTACATAAATGTTTGTAAACAGTTCCCATAGTAACCTAAGTAATTTTATTACAAATTTCAAAGCATAACTCATTTGTGAAAGTAATTATTCGCGATTTTTTCAAAAGTTATTAATACCTGTCGAATTTTGAACGATTTGCGGAAAAATAGTATGTTCACCTCGTTGAAAAAGCCACATTCCTGGACTGTTGTGTTGCAATCTTCACAGTTGTCCAGGAATGTTAGTCTTTTCCTAACTAGCATATCAACTATTATCTTAAGAGAAAAATAGTATTCAATTTTTTTCTTGTTCCTCTAATAAAGCTCATAGCAGAAGCCTGTTCTTCATCGGACGACGTCATATTTATAACTGAGGTGTTGGAGAACAATTGTGAAAATTAACACGAATGTTTTGCGTTGGTATGGGAATAGGGGGAAGCGATTTTTTCCCCCACGAAAATCGCTTCGCGATTATTTTCGCTTTGGTTAGAGGGATCCTCAACTAGTAAACTTACAGCCGATTGCACCGACTTTTTCTTATGGGAGCATTGAGCTAATGGGCCATTGAAGGTCATTCAACGCACTGCTGCGATTGCGCCATAGTTGAATTGAACCCTCCCTTTGTTAATGGTCTCATAAAAAAAGTCGGTGCAATCGGCTGTTAGTCGCGTTCTTGAAAATCCGCGCAAACGTTCGACAGAAAAACATTCCTTCGATTTCTGCAGGTGTTACTGTTTAAACTTGGAATAGGCGTGACTGAATCATGCCGCAATATATCTTCAGAACACCACAATAAAAATTCTTTTCCTGTAATTAAGTTCTCAGGATAGATTGATTATCTCAATTCCACAAACGATCCGGACCATACAAACCGCAATATTACGGTTCTTCATTTCCCGATGATCTATATTTCAATTTCAAGAACTTCTGACAAAATATAAATACCTCATTCCGCACAAAATGTGGGTAGTTTAATAGTTTTTTATGCATCAGTCTTGGTGAGTTATTACATGAAGTTCGAAAGATAAACTGTTTTTTTAATATCGATGGTGACAAGATGAACTGTTGGTGACATAAATGTGAACATATGAATTCACACATATATTAGTGCATCAACAAATAACGAATACGAAATAATTCGAATTTATTTGAATGTGTTCTCTATTAATATATATTCCTTCAGGTGCATCAGACGAAAGAGGTGGTACCTGCCAGTGAAATAGTAATTTACTGACAGATGTCTGAAAACTGTACTCCATTTTCATTTCGATCATATCTAGTTTTCGAATATATTCCCAAAAATATTCTCACTGATCATCATGCCTTTTGTATGTAGGAGAATCAAATGAGAGATTATTTTTTGATTGAATTTCCGTACTCAATATTCGTTTCCTGATACATTTTCAAAAATTGAAACTTTTGAAACCGATAGGTCACTTCTACAACAGATTCAAATTCTTCAAAAATTAACTCAGTGTGAACTGTTCATTGACAATCATCTTTGGAAATCAATTAAATCCATTGCCTCACCACATCAATTCTTTGAATAAAAATTTGACAGCATCATCGATATTTACAGAATGAATAAATAAAAATTAATATCAATTGTAATTCAGATCTTGTCAATTGTGATTCAGAAAATATCAAATCAGATTATATGGTAAATGGAGAGGAGGATGTACCGACATATTTGTAAGTTTTGTACGTTCCTAGATTAGTATATCATCCAAGTAAAGGCTCCTCGAAAAATTACTCGAACAAAGGTACCTCCTTTTTTTCAGGTTCTATAGATCGGAGGTGTCAAAGTTTGACTCGATATCATTTATACACACATAACCATATATTTTTTGTAAAAAAAGGTACCACATAATATAAATAGAAAAAATGAAAATAAAATCCTATTCGAGTTCTGAATAATCCAAAATTATAAGAAGGCTTCCGTTGGAACTATAATTTTGCGGCAATGAAAAAAAATTTAAAGTTCATCATGAAATCAAAAATGTTTAATGAGATAATCGTTGAAAATAGAGAAGGATGAATGGTTCTACTTTTTCAAATTATTTTGAGCATAACTTATGAATAACCCAGCTTATAGCAATACAATAGTATATTTCAGTTATTTTCGAAAGGAATCCGAGTAAGAAAGCAATATATATATATATATATATATATATATATATATATATATATATATATATATATATATATATATATATATATATATAAATAATCGGTACCCTGTATATCGGAAAATAAATTAAAAAGCCGATATCTTTCATATTCACAAAACTTTTTTATGAATTACTGTTGACTTATCGGAGCTACAATTCATAAGTTCTGAATTACATTAAACCAATCTATGGGTGTTCATATTTCACCAAGGCCCTGATTTTCAAATCGGGTGAACTCTCTCATCAAAGAAAATTCGTATATATCTTTCTATCCCATAAGCTAAGGCCATTTGAAATGGAAAAAGACATTCGACTTGCTCATGGTATAAAGGTTCACCTGATTTGAAAATCTGGCCCCCTGAAGAGACAATTGAAGGGGTGTTACTCGTTGCATAACACATAATTTAATATTTTTATTCATTCAGGAGAAACTATGGTGAATGATCAGAAGAAACCAATTTTGGAACTGAAATCAACTGTGATTCATTCATTTATTGTTGGATACCTCTGTCTGAAATTAGTAGATATTCGATTGTCGTGTCACGTTCAGATGAGAGAGTATATAATCCTTATGAAAAGCATTTTTTGTCCTATATTTTGAAGTAGCTGATAAAAGATGTTTATCAAGACGAATGTCAAAAATTGCATTCATCACGCAGTTCATATAACTTTATCGAATGTGAGGCGATATTTGAGATGAAGTCGGTTTGTGATTGAAGAGGTATCAATAAGTAGATAATACAATATCACTTTTCACATGAGTAAAAGTTTGAATCAGAGAAAACTAGGATTCAGATATCTTTTTTTATTTTCATTATCCAGAATAACTACCCAACAACCACTAGTTCACAATTTTCGAATCAAAAAACAGAATTAAATTGACAGATATTTGATAAGTTTCCTTTCTCGTTATAGGCCCAATAAGAACCTACCTCCTACCAGAATCCAAAATTCACACCAATAATTTCCTGACTCTAAATAATATATGTCAATAAAGAATAATCGTTTTTTCCGTCACAGAAAAAATTGTGTACCATACAGGGGGAAAGTATGAGAGTTTGGCTCACCTAACGAAACTAAAACCTAATACTTCTTTCCCTTGTATTATATAAATTCATTTGTTATTCGTTTCCTTCATTTTGACTGACCAAAGAAGTTTTTTATTTTTAATTTTTGATGTCATAAATGCTCACTTATGAAGAGTTGAGCGTTACTCTAAAGAAGACCTCAAATTGAGACAAGCTAATCCACGAATCCGAGAGTGAATCATTGAGGTAAGGGAGAAAACAAAATTTCAGCCTGTGAATTTTAGCCCGTCTGATGACTTGCATATCGACACGTTGTTATGACAACCTCTCGATGAAAAAGTGGAAATCGCTTTGGCAAGTTGATATCTTGCATGATATATAACTGTGGTGTCGTAATATCTGTCTACGAAGTTGATTGAATTCAAGAACAGAATATTTTTAGAAAATAGATGATTCGAGGATTTTATTCGTTTGCAGATAGATTATCAATTCAAACAGTTTTGGCATGAAATGTTGGATCAAAATCTAAGAGTAATTCAAATGCATAAAAATCAGACAGAATAATTGAATGAAAATATTTACGGAATGAGAAGTTATTTATTAGTGTATACATGTTTAATTGCACGATATCATACATGAACATCTACAAAAATAATGATGGCTTTGTTTCATCGAAATATACCTCACGAAGTGAAATTGATTTGCAGGATGTGGTTGAAATAATGGTGAATCAATAATATTGTTACAATTTTTCCTTGGGCAATTTTTCCTTTGAGGCAAAAGCATTCAAACAAACCGAATTAGATAAAATCACTCGTCCTACGGACTCGTGATTTTATCAATCGGTTTGTTTTCATACTTTTGCCAAATAAAAAAGTTTTTGTGGAAAATGAAAATTTATCGATTGAATTTGAAGGACTTGTGGTATTACTTTTGATTATTGTACATGAATTTATATAATAATTCAACTGAAGTATAAAGAACCCCGTACATCAATATAAAAATAATCAGCTCCTTCTACCATGAGAACTATATATTTTTTGGATTAGGGTTTCGAAACGGTTTTCCGAAGTTGAGCCGTTTATTTATAACGACTTCATTCCTAATCGTATATTCAGGGTCGAATATTGTCTGCCGTATTGTTTGCAAATCTGATATGGTTCTAAAAGTACTAATTGATTTTGATTAGATCATTGAGGTGATAACTGAATATCAAGGGCCAATTGACTTTCAATTGCAGACGGCCGTACTGTATTGTTGTGAATTGATTGCCATGCTTATGTAATTACATGATAATGGTATGAATTATATAATGATAACGTACTATAAATATACCTGAACATTTTTTTATAATTTGAGTCATTTAATTCAAAACTACATACAAGAATTCTGAGGAAACAAATCGTTCTCCCACTCAACATTGTCATCTTTCTTCCGTGTTCTATTTTATGATTTTGAAATATATTAGTTTGTAGACATTTGTAAGATATTTTTCTAGTCTTTTATTATCACTGTTGTCTTTGGAACAGTTCGCGGAACCAGGTTCGTATTCATTTTTATTTTATTATTCGTTACACAATACCAGACAAATTTTTTATGACTTTTGTCTCGTAAATCAAACCTCCATGCGCTTTGAAGATGGCGACTTCACATTAGGTTTTATGACATTTGCTATTTCAAAGTGAAATTACCTTCAACGTTCGACGAACTGTTCTCTGTCCCCATTCACGTAACTGTATAGGATGAAAGTGATATTCTTCGGAAAATATTTGGAAATGTGCATATACAGTGCGTTGCCCTTTCAATTGAGCCTCTCCCAGTTCTTTCAAATGAGATTTCGACCATAAACTATGGCTAGTTGGTGAATTCACTGCAATTTAGTCAATATAAATGATGGTGGTCCATATGCATTACTAGGGACTAAAGAGGCCATTTCCTGCAAGAGTGATATAGTAGGGGATATTTTCAAATTCAATGTTCTGAATAAAGTTCTCTTCACATACTCAATCTCAACAAAAAAAACTTCTGGTAGAAAGAGTAGAAAATATTTTTTACGTATAGAACTTCCAATAATTTCCGGCTTTTGAGTTGCCTCTTTTATATAATATTGCAAGAAAATTGAAAACATTTTGTTTTTCAGAGACAATCAAATTTTGATATTATGAAAAAATAATGAATGTAAGTACAACGTGCTTCAATTGATAGTTAACTTTATTCAGTTGGTATGGTTTTGTATTGATACATTTTTATCTTTATTTTCATACTTTTTCTTGTTTTTCATGTCTTCTAAAGTATAATCGTTTTTTCCTTTAGTGAACAAAAATGTAACAAATCGAATACATCAATGAAAATGGGTCAAGAAAAATGGGTTTTCCGTCTTCTTACGAACGTCAAACCTAAAAAGTAGCAACTTTGCCATCCAAGATTTTCTGTTTTCCATGTAGACCAAACAGCTAACAGAAATCTGTTCGCTAATTTCAGTTTCAATTTGTTTGCAATAATATTCAAAACCTGCGTTCGACGAATTACACACCCTATTCACGAATAGATTTATGGGTTTTCGAGTATCCATAACACTCGAGTTGAATTAAAAAAAAATACGCGAATGGATGTGTAGAGTGAAATCGATACCGGCACGAAAATGAACTGTTCGATGATCTCAGTAATCAGCATTCCTAGTTGAATGAGACTCCTCGCACAAGTTTCATACACTGACAGACAAAAAAAGAGTCCAATAATGTTTCATTAAACGTTATCGAATGTATATTTATGATTGCTTTTTTCACTTGTCACAATGTGACGTTTTTGTCATTCCAACCAATAGTGGCGAGTTATTCTAGTCAATCTTTCGGTTTTATACTGATGAAACTGCCCGATCCTCGATGAAACTTTATTCACCTTTGAACTGTCTAAACTATATGGTTGACTTCGTCGATTCTATTGAACTGGCTTATGTACAAGATTAAAATATAAATTATCGTGAATGAAAAGTTAACTAATTACTAATAGTCATTTACTTTTCACTTTGTCAACGTAATATTAACATAAAAGACACATTTCAAAAAACACTCAAATTTCACACTCGTGAATAGCTCATGAACATAACCAAGTTCATGGCAGATATTGCAAACGACGACTTACGTAGTTGACAAAATTGTAGCCGCTTGTAGACCGATTCAAATACTCAAGGGCTCAAATGAAGATGGCGGCCTATTAGTTTTTGTTGAATTAAATTTGTTTTTTGTGGTTTCAGACGAAACCGTAGTATGAAGATCTTCATACAATGAAAAAAAAAAGAATAATGTTATGTTCCTTTTGTCGCGATTCTCAATTCATAAGACATTTACAATTATCAACCTTGTTCAATGAGAGGTGTGACGCCTTTTCTTGGTATCGTCAGAAACCATTAGTAAGGTTTGCTTTAAACTATCATAATTCCTAGATATCTGTATCATATGCACCCAATGCAATCATCATATCTCTTTTGGATTAAAGAAAGCCTACATCGTTTTTTGATATTCGGAATCGACTGATGCATACTCAACATCAAGCAATATCAACAAATGACTTGGAAGAGACATCAAGGATTTCTGTTGCCTGATCCATTTACAAAAACTGTGTTTTCAATAATTGTACATTTCCCAACAATTGAATTTCTGTATTCTCCTCATGTTAATGAAATATTAATGAATTGAATTGTTCTCCCTTTGATTCGTTCAATAAATAATCTTTCCAAATACAACTCGTTTTTCATTTTTAAAACTCTCAAACTTCTTTTATTTCGAGGCGAAAGCATTCAAACAAAGACAATCAGGTGATTCGTGATTTTATCAATCGGTTTGTTTTCATACTTTTATCAAATAAAAAAGTTTTCGTGGAAAATAAAAAATTATCGATGAAATTTGAAGAACTCGTATTAGCTTTGATAAATTTTCGGGTGAGATTTTTTGTGATAGTTTATAATAACATCACTCTTTTTTTTCCATTGTACCTCAAAGTATGCTGTAAACTAACTTTATCTGAGCTGAGAGTACTTTCAAATAGTTGTTCTGGACAGTATCTTGTGTTAATTCAGCTTGATACGATGTCATCCATCACATGGAATTTTTCGCGGCCTTTTCAGTGTTTCGTTCATTGAAATCGTCATGAGCGATTTTAACATTCATCTCTGGCCCCTTGTCGTGCAAACGATTCCTTTGATTATACATGTTATATCTCACTTTTCAACTTTAACTTTTTAAAAAATAATATAACTTAAAAGGAGAATTTAGTACTAAATTCCCTTGATTTGAATATTCGTTTATTTGAAATGAAGTTACATCTACAGAGACTGAAATACGACTAACTAAATGACGCCACGCAGGGCTATTTATAAGGTTAGACATGCTGATGATGTTTGTTGGAAACAATAGCGTCCATGGTCTCCTTCGTGGAAGTCTGGAACGTGTGCGTGGGCTTCGTCATCACAATGCCCACTTGGGTAACTTGATCTTGTCCAGAGGGTCGTTACTTGCCATATAACAACTCCCTTCTCATAGAAAAAGTTGGTGCTATGCAACAACTTTTAGGGTAGTAGTAAAGCGGGTTTCTCAGGCGATGTTGACGTCGTCCATCTCGACGTTTTCTTCTTGGAACTCGTCTCGTAGGCTTGGTCTTCTTCGGGGAAATATGGCCATGAACTTCTTCATACTTCTATCCGGTCTATGCGGAGGCGGTGGAGGACTACTCGAGCTCAGTAGGGCTAAGCTTCGGCGTCTCCGTCTACATTTGCAGAGGATATAAAGTAACACTAGAATGATTATAAGTGTTATAGTAAAATACGTAAACCACGAAATATTCTTCGTGACGAAAGGCTGGTGAATCAAATCGTCTAGAGTTTTTGAATAGGAATCTAATTTGTGTTTGGCGATTTCTAGATCTTCGACGTTCAGCTCGTTCAGTTTCAGCGGCTTCAGGTTTGGGAGGTTTGATTTGTCAGGAATGTCTTTACAACACTCGTACGGGATTACCACTGGATGTGTGTTGCGCGACACATTAGAGGTCTTCGTGAATCTGGAGTTGGCTTGAATTTTCGTTATTCCGACGAAAGCACTGCATTCGGTTCGAAGTGAAACTATAGAGTTTTTGGTAATAAGTTCCGTTCTCGTTGAAAACGTGGGGCAATTAACTGTTATTTGTAACGGTTCAGAAAGTAGCACCAACCACAAATCGCGTTCTAATTTTTGAACGTTATAGTTCTGGCTGAAGAATAACGAACTTCGGCAGTTTCGCGGAATTTCGTTGATACTTTTGAAAATTTGCGCTTCACAAATCGAATTATAGTCAATTGGATACGCGAACATATCGGAGCACAGTTCGGTTCGCTCGTATAGCGGCTTACATGAACTCCGATCGGAAACTGGTATAAACATCAGAGAATCATCATCTTTCGCGATGTATTGTTGAGAAATTGAAAGAATATGATGCAAACCAGTCCTATTGTCAAATATCGGGATAGGATACAAATGATATAGGGTGTAAACTTGTGGTTCTGTCAATGGAACCTTAAGAATGAATACTAAGTTAGAGTTGAGTTGAAATGCTTCAAGCTCTATTATTTCAAGATATTGTGCAATTTTGGATAGTTTCGGCTGAAGCGGAAGGTTGTTCCTTTGTAAATTTTGAGAAATTTCCTGTAATGCGGTAACCAAATCGTCGGGTGTTATGATTGAGGAATGAATGATATTAACTTGGGCAAATGTTACAGAGTCGAGTAAATCATCAAGACTTTCTTCAAGAAATAGAAAGCTTTCCATCAGCTTTTCGCATATATCGAAAAATTTTAACTTTGCTTCAACTTGTCCAATTTTATCACTCATTTCATAAATCGTTTTTTCTATCAATTTAATATCTTCATTAAATGTTCGTTCGTCTATTTGTAGTTTTCTCAGTGTAGTATTGAAGTTTTGAATAACAGAGGTTGTAACCGATATCTGATTTTTTAATAGGTTCTCGAGTTGGTGTTCGTCTGAATTCAGCTTATTTATGCAATTTGTATAGTATTCGCCATCCGAGGCGTCGAGGTTACCTGTTATTGATTTAAATATACTACCTATACCGTCAATGAGTCCTCTTTTATAGCGTTTAGTGTCTAGAGTCGTTTCTTCGAGTTTGAGTCGAATGGATTTTGAAATTTGAGTGAGGAGACTAATATGTGTTTTCACTTCAGATCGAAATGATTCCATGCTATGACCGTCAAACTGAGTCGTGCTTGTTAGGACTTCGAGAATGTGTAAATTATTTTCATATGCTGTTCGGTACAAAGAAATATCTTTGTTGACGAGTATTGACCATTTGTCGTTAGTGAGGATCATATTACCGACTTCGTGGTAGTACACACCCACGGTGTTGTTGATAGGTTGAATTCGATATTGGGCGAATGCTGATCCGACCAGCAGGAATAACCTGAAAATAAATTAATGATCAACGTATGGTTTCATACGGTCAAAATTTACTTTCGTTCGTTGATTTGTTTCAACATTGAGAAGTATTGCAGAGTTTTGCGATATTTGTTCAATGATAAATGGTCCGTTGAATTTATTTTGAAGTTTGTCTTTTATTTGTGATTCTTTGACATAAACTTTGTCTCCTACTTTATAATCCGGAGGTTCGCCTAATATATTCCGGTCGAAACGGGCTTTGGCTTTTTCCTTTTTCATACGAATTTTTTCTCGAGCGATTTTATAATAGTGAGAAATTCTATTATTCAGGTCTCTAACGTACTTCGTGACAAGTTGTTCTTGATTGTATAAAGTTTCCGGGGGTCGACTAGCCGTGTGTCCGAAAACTAGCTCGTATGGGGTAAATCCGTGTGATTTGTTTATCGAGTTATTTTGGCAAATAACCGCATATGGAAGAGCATTCATAGGGTGATCGTCAGGATGTTCAGTCATATGAATTCTTATCATTTCTAAAAGAGTAGCATGAAATCTTTCCACAGATCCATTTGACTGAGGATGATTCACACTAGAATAGGTCAGTTTTATATTGAAGAGAGCACAAAGGTCTCTAATTATTGCGTTATCAAATTCCTTGCCGTAATCGCAGTGAATTCGTAAGGGGGCTCCGTAGTGTTGAAAATACAAGAGCAGAGTAGTCGCTACTGTTTTTGCAGTTTTGTCGGGAATTGGGTAAACTTGTGTAAATTTGGTTAATTCGTCACGGATGCTCAGAGCATAATTTTTTGTGGGGATTTCTACAATGTCCACGTTTATGCGTTCAAATGCTGTTTTAGGTGTTTCGGTTATAACTAAAGGGTTGTTTAAATTTTGTCTACAAATTTTAGTCTTTTGACATGTTTCACATTTCTTTATGAAGTTTTCGACATCTTTAGTGAGTCCTTGCCAATTATATTTTTCTCTTATTCTCCGAATTGTTTCATTGATACCTCTATGTAAATTCATTTTTCCGGAATGGTTCTGATCAATAATTATTGGAATTTGATCTTTGTCTGGATGTACGACAATGTTTTGACATACTCTAAATTTGATGTCTTTATCAGAATAAATGAAACAAAGTACTTCGAGAATGGGGAGATCTAAATTATTTTCTACGTTATAGACATGAGAGGTGTCTAGTTCGTTTTGATTTCGGTACAGCGTAAGAAATAAATGTTCTAGGACAGAATCTTGATCGTATGTGAGAGGGACTATGTAGTATTTCCTATTTTTGACTGATTTACTTGAAACAATATTAATTTTGAGGCTTCGGAAATCATAATCTTCTTCTAGAATATCTTCAAATATTTTATAATGAAAATCTTTGATATCTTTTTGTTGTGGAAATATTAAAATGTGTTTATTTTCTTTGTCAAGAATTTGGCCGTTTGAGTATTGAACTTTGGAATAATCGATAAGTGATTTGGTTTTATATAGGTTCAAGAAAGTGGCGTATTCTCGTGCAATAAGTTCGTTAGAAAATGGTTCTTGTTCGTCTTCAGAGATTATCTCTGTTTCGGAGGGTTCTTCCTTCTCAGGAATTTCTTCCGTTTCATGGATTTCAATTATGTCTCGCGAAGGACCTGGTTGGGGGTCAGAAATGATCTGTATGTCGGGGTCTTCGTTCGTAGGTAATATTAACGTGCCAGTTGGTATACGTTTCGAATTTAGAGTAAGGCATGTTTTTATAGGATCGGTTTTGATTCTAGAAAGTGCGTCAGCGTTTTTATTTATTTTTCCTGGTTTATAGATTATTTCGTAATCATACTCCTCAAGTTTGAGGCGCCATCTGGCAAGTCTACTACCAGGGTCTTTGATAGAGAAAAGCCAAGTGAGGGGGCGGTGATCTGTGATTAGTTTGAACCTTCTGCCAAATAAATAAGGGCGGAAATGTTTCACAGACCAGACAATAGCGAGTAACTCGCGTTCGATTGTAGAATATTTAGATTCTGCTGAACAAAGTGTTCGAGAGGCATACGCAATAGGCAAATCTTTACCTATAGGGCCTTGTGAAAGTATGGCTCCAATGGCGTATGCACTTGCATCTGTAGTGAGTAAAAAGGTTTCTTCAAAATTTGGATAGATGAGTATCGGTGTCGAAACGAGAGTTTGTTTCAGTTCGTTGAAAGATATCTTACATTCGTTTCCAAAAACAAATGGAGTATCCTTCTGAAGTAATTTTGTCAAAGGTTTAGAAATTTTCGCGAAGTTAGGAATGAAGCGTCGGTAATATCCTGCAAGTCCGAGAAAAGATTTGATTTCTTTCGGATTTCTGGGTTCAGGGAAGTTGATAATACACTCTACTTTGTTGGGATTCGGTTTCACGCCGTCTTTGGTTATAAGATGACCAAGGTAGGCTACTTCTTTTCTCAAAAATTCACACTTATCTGGTTGTATTTTCAGATTCGCTTGTCGAAGTCTTTTAAATACTTCTGTGAGTCTAGAAATATGTTCGTGGATTGTTGGCGAATAAATGATGATGTCGTCCATATAGACGAGACATCTCTCATTTTGAATTCCGAGCAGAATGTTGTCCATTACTCTTTGAAAAGATGATGGAGCATTCTTCAGACCAAAAGGCATTCTCACAAATTCGTAATGCCCGTTTTCCACTGTAAAGGCCGTTTTAGGGATGTCTTTTTTGTCTATTTCAATTTGGTGAAAACCGGAAGCGAGATCGAGAGTAGAGAAATATTGGCATTTTCCTAATTGATCGAGTAAATCGGATATCATTGGAAGAGGATATTTGTCGTCAACTGTGAGTTCG